>JASDQU011441157.1:15747-39094 GCA_032191745.1 Picea mariana
GGGGGGTCTGGGGGCAAGCGGGCCCCCAGTGGGGGTTAGGGGGCAGCGTCCCCCGAAGCAAAAATTGCCTTATAAAAGTATATTGTAATTTCATTGTAAATCTGGACCGTTCATTATAAGGTCGTAGATCTAACGGTAGAGATTATGTTAGGTTTTTTTCCCCTAGAAGGAAACCCTCTTTTATGAGGGAAATGTATTGCGGCTATGGTTGATGGTGAATATTGTATTCTGAGAGAGGAGACTGTGAGAGAAAGAAGAGGAAGTTATAGCGGGCTTTGTTGTAGGTTGTATCCCTTCATTTGCTGGATAATAATAAAGGAAGCACCTGGCAATTTCTCTGGTGGATGTAGCCCACACTGGGTGAACCACGTAAATCTGTGTCTCTCTTGTATTATGTGTCTTCTCTATTTTGTTTCTGCAGTTGTTTTATTTTATTACTCCGCGGTCCTATTTTTCTAACATTTTGGTCGAACTGACTTATGCACAATCGACTTGCTTGTGTTTGGGTCAAATCAACTTATGGATAGTCAACATCCTTGTTATCTGGTCAACTCAACTTGTGGGTGGTCGAAGGGTCTATATCTGATCAACTCAACTTTTGGTGTGGTTGGTCGAGTTTCCATTAGTGGAAGAGAGATAAAATTATAATTGTATTATAAAGGTTTATTTGTTGGTGAAATGGGTAGGGTATAAGTCTTTCATTTGTGGATCATTTGCCTCCATTCAAGTGATTCTATAAAACACCAAAACAATTATTCATGGGTTATGAGTGTAAATTGTAATGTATTTGGGAACTTATTAGTAATATTAACTACAAATGTGTGGCTCAATGACAATTTTGAGGAGAAAACAATAGACATTGAGAAAACCCAAGAAAAATGAGGTCATCTGTCTTTCTTCAAGTTCACATATTCCATCTCTCTAAAGGTATCTAATATGTAGATTCATAGTTGTTTTATCTCATCCTCATTATCACCATATATACTTAATGGGAGCTGTTATTGTCTATCCTAAAGATAACTAAGGAGATTATGTCTCAAGGCCCACAGGTCCTAGACATGGAGTACTGAGAGCTATATTGAATTGAGCTTGGCCCTCGAGGGCCTATCCTTTCTTCAGTGCCTCCCATTTATCAACAACAACAACATCCATTCCACTTGACTGGTTGTGAAGTATCAGTGGGTCTTGCTCGATGAGGTAATGGGTTTGGGTATCATGGCATGTGTCACTCTGATTCTCAAAGAATTTGAATATGTGCATTTAATTCTCTTTTTGTTCATGAAGTTTCGTTGGACATTATTCCTTTTAACTTCTCCATACTTGGGGGGATGATATAGTGTCCTAGCAAGTTGGCTCCCTTAGGAATGAGTTGCCACTGAGTGGGTCTATGAAAGGTTATCGTCCATTCCTTCCATACCTATCACTTTTTCATCATTTTCCCTCTCATCTATCCCTTACATTGGTTCTCACATGGGGTTTTCCAAGCTAGTAAGGGTTGTACCTTGCCTTGTGGGAAGAAGGGGATAAAGGCCCAGAGGGTAAAAGTAGCAGTAAAAAGTTAAAATACAAGATCAAACCTTGAGATGGTTCACCCAGGGATCCCTAAGATCGAAATAAAAGGCTTCGCAATAAGAAAAGGGGCGCACCCATGAAATAAAATAAAACTCAATACTTAGTTGGTGGATGGGGGCTCTCATTATGAGCTAGCCTATTAGGTCCATGGGCATGTAGCAGTATGACACTACTATTCATATGGTCACCACACCATGGAAGTGGTTCTTAGTGGCATAGCCAAGAGAAAGGGGGTATCATAACGAGCCAACCTTCTCATCTCCGTGAAAGGCTTGTGGGTAACATTGTCACCACTGGTCACCATGCTAGGGCAATGGTCTCTAGCTATTCTCTTGAAAGAAAAAAGAAATAAGACAAAGAGTAAAAAGGCATTGAATGGGCTAGGAAACAATTTCATCCATGACAAGGTGCATCTCACCCTCTACAGAGGCACCCACAGGTAAGAACTACATTTCCCTATTATCACTACACCCCTTGCCCAAACATCCCCCACACCATATTATGCATTTACATGACCTAGATTTATCTTCACCTAGAAACACCCCACACCTGAGGAGAATTATCCCAATAGGACATCTTGAAACCCTCTCCAAACATGGCTTGTACAATAGCATAACGTCTTTGAGCACTTGTCTGGGAAAATGGGGGGTTTATGCACATGTTTGGGTAACTTGATTATCAATTGTGATTGACATTGCTATGATCCCTGTGACTTATGATCCCATCGAGGGTGTACTTGTTGTTGCTGCAGGACCATGCCCAATGGATAGGTACATATGGGGAGATTATTATCACGGACCTCCATAGGGCTAAAGTCCCACCAGATGGATGTTGAAATCCCAACCAGGGGCAGAGGGATACCGAAGGCTTGAAGCAGAGAAAAGGGAGGATGATCCACCAGAGGAATTTTGGCAGGCCTGGACCCAAGGGGTATTTCCCTCACACCATGACGTTGTCCCTTAAAGTCCCTTGACATCATCATTCAAAGCCTTGATGTCATCCAGTTGGGGTATTTTGCATGAGGACAACTTTGGTTGGCACGTGTGGAAGTTCCTAAGGGGTTTTGAGACCAAACGTTTCACTTTGGAAGCCTAGCGTTCCAAGAGGGGATCCAATGTCACCCTAGGAAGGGCATGAAGTCACCCTAAAAATATGAAATTAGGGTTTTATTCGTCAATTTTATGTAAAACTAGATTTCTGATGTAAATTGACCATGTCGGCCTTTTTAGACCTAAAATGTAATTAAAGGTCTTATGTATTGTATAAATAAGAGATCAAACTCTCATTTGTATTCATCTTTCACTCACACAAGTGTGAGGTCTAAAATTTAGCCTCTTTTAAGGCTTATTGGTTGAACTAAGTGGTGCACAACTCTTGGAGGGAGATTTTATTGGTGAATTTTTTCATTTTCATGGTAGAAAGTCTTCAACTAGGGCTTGTGACTAGATTTTTCTTGGTGAACTTAAGTAGAAATATGAAATCCTTCTTTCTTTGAATGGTTAAGGTATATTTTACTTTTCATTTATAACATTATGAAATTGCTAGTGTGAAACCCTAGGAGAAAAGCACATGTTATTGTCCTTCTCTTAATAGCTCTCCACCTACTTGATTTTGCTGGAAGACACCTCCATTTGAAGCATATAATAGAGCCCTAAGTTAGTATCTCTCTAGTACTATTGATTCATTAAGATTTCATTTTATTTCAATATTGACCTAAAGAAGAAGGAAAATCACTAGGGCCTAGGGTTACCTGCTTCCTAGTAGCTTTTTCCTTTCTAGGATTTTGGATGATTGAGACCTTAGGTTACTAACAACTCAACCATCCTCCCTCTTCTATTTATGTTATAACCCTAAATTGCACCATACCTGCTTACCTAGCATCAGGCCAACTCATTTCCCTTCATTTCCAAAACATCTGCTGAGAAGACTCTTTAAAAATCCTCTTGGGTAAATGTACACGCGCCCTAACCCACTACTGCACGCATTGGAACATTGGCTGGCCTACTACTGCATGAGTTTGAACACTGGCAGGCCTACTATAGCTCTCATTTACCTAACAAAGCACAAAAACAGGAAAGTTGCCGACGGGAAAAAAATCTATGCATCAGTTAACTGAAACTCCCAGCCATGCATGGCCGAGAGTTCGTCCAAAACCCTAGCTCCTTCTAGCCTATAAAAGAAGGGGTAGGGGTACCATTTGGAGGAGGAAAAATATAGCAAAGAAACTCTGCCCATTTGCCAAGTCCATTTGTCCCAACCCTTTAGCCTTTCCTTAAGCCTAAGGAGAATTTACGCAAAGCAGTTGGAGGACAAAGAAGAGGAGGAGCCCAGGATTAGGATCAAGGAGTGGTGGCTGGTCTCGACTTCTATTGTAAGTTGATTCATTGTGAAACTAATAAAAGAATACTTTTCCTATCCCAAATGCATGAGTTATATGTGATTTGTGTAATTTATGCTTAATTTCTAACCCTCAAGTAGAAAAGTAGCATGCATGCGTAGTGTTTTGTCTTGATTGTAGGTTAACTTTGGAAGGAGCCGCACGAGTAAGCAGTCAAGAGCCCAACGGAGGATCTACACTAAACATCAGTAAAAAGGTTAGTAGTTCTTTTCCATGCATATGTCTTGAAAGAGGGGTTTAAGTTTTGGGTGGTAGGTTAAAAGGTTGTTACTTTAAGGTCAAAATCTGCATGCAAATCAGACCCTAGTTTGCTAGTCTGTAGGGTATTATTTCCCAACAACAGAATTGGCGACTCCACTGGGGAAGATACTCTTAGGGTTTCCAGATTTAGTTGAGGTTTTTTGGGTAGTTTAAAGGATTAGATTTTATGTTTCTTTGTTTGTCTTTTTTCTGTTAGGTCAGATCTAGCAGGGAACCTAGTTCTTTATACCATTTTTTCCTTGGCTGTTACTTGACGATAATTATCAGGACACACAGAGGTGCACACAGCCTGCAGAAGGCCTACACACATGTAACCCACCCGCTAACCTTCTATAGCCCGTGTTTGAACGCCTGCTGTAGAGGTTTCAACAGCGTGTAGGACTCAGAGAGCTTAAGAGGCAGTCTCCCTCTTCCTTATCAGAATTATACATTCTCAGGGGACTTTCTGGATCCTGTCTGAGTCTTGCTGGTTTACAGTCTTGTTTCGGTTTGCTTTATTGTGTGTTGTTATTCTTTGCAATTACTTTCCTTTTCTGTTAAAGAAGAAGCATCCAAGCCTTCAGGAGACCCTGGTTATCAATACCAGAGGCCTCTTCTAGGTCTGGTCTGCCTGTGTTTAGTTTTTTCTTAGAGTTCATACATACATGCGGCCTGTACAAGTGTAGCACGTGGGTACCCGTGCGCTGTTGTAGGTCAGCATGCATTTTCATGCATGTTGTTTCAGTGATAGCAGCGGGCTTGACAGGTTGCTTTTCCATCAGGGTGGGGTAGTCATCCCCTCCTATGGTGAGAAGTGTTCCTCTCAGGGGTTTGAGTCTAGGGTTGCACAGTCAGTAGGTTAGGGCTTCTTACCCTTAGCCTATTTTGTTTCTTAGTTGATAATTGATAGAAAAGACAAAAAAGAAAAAATTTTGTTTTATGGTTTTTAGACAAGCGTAGGAGTCCGTGCTTGCTTGATTGCCATTCGGTATCTTTGCTCTAATTCCTTGCGATCTGCGCTTTAAGCCAGAATTTTGTTTTGTTTTCTTGGTTTTGTGTTTGTCGGCATTTTCCCTTTGTTGCTTCATTTAGCACTCAAATAAAAAATATATATATTTCTTTTTCATTTTCTTCTTTGTTTGAAGATTGTGTTGCTGCATCAATAGCTAGGAAGAAGTCTTTTGTTCATAAGTTTTTGCAGTGCATATAGAATATAAGTAGCTCGTAGTCGAGCGAAATTCCTTTATGTTTGCTGCATGAAATCTTAGAAAAATTGAAAAGAAAAGAAGTCTTTCTTGAGTGAAAAGTTGTTGATTTTTTCATTTAGTAAAAGCATTTTGTTTCCAGTTTTTTTTTTTCATTTGTTTTTGCTTTGTGTCTTTACACATCATCAGTTTCACCTTCATACCCGTGATGTAAAAATCCCATAAAAGCAATGCTAATTTAAAATCTATTAGACTTTTTGTTTGTAGGGTTCATACACTAGCTCAGGACTAGGGCCTTGGAATAGGTTGGAGAGGAAACTCTCTAAGGCCACTCAAAAACAAAATTTGGAGTCTGTGATAGGGAGTGTAGAAGTCCAGTTTCGTGGAAGTTATTCAGGACCCCCCTCTAACATAGGGGCTAAACACGAGGTCCCGTAAGGTAACCCCTCCAAAGCCGGACCAAGCGTAGTGGAGAACACATATCGAGGATTTGTTTTGGGATTCTGTCGCTTGCATTTACCACGGGGCTTTGTGGGTCTCGAATCCATTTGAGGTCCTTAGTTGTCTTCCGGACCATTTGCTCTCGATACCCTTGACAGGTTTTGGGCTTGATACCCTGCTCATTGTGGTCTACCCGACTATCAACTGTACCCGCCTGGTGACTGTTCACGTGTTGGCAAACTAGTTGCCAATCTTGTTTAGGGACATACACAGGTGACTGCGGGGGTATACCGCGGTACCTAGGATAGACATCGGGCCATGCTTTGCAGTGTATACCCGGAGGGTGCTTCCGTTTTCGAGTTGTACTTGCACTGGTAAGTTGCTCTAGTGTTGGTTGTTGTAACTGTTCTTCAAAATAGTTAGTGATTGCTTGTCTTATCTTTTAGGGGCTTCCTTTTTAGTGTGTGTTACTATTTGAACGTGTAGAATACCTTAGCGTGTCTTGGATCTTCTCACACAGTGGAGGATCCCAAGCTCTGTCGATCACGAAGGCTTTTGGGCCTACCACCGCTTATACTGGAGCTACCCCCGCCACCATTGAGGCGGAAGCTAGACCAACAAGGGTCTTTCGAAGAAATAGGGTTACAAACCATTGTGCCCAAACAACTCCCAGAGGAATCAACCACCAATCTTAGTTCAGTTGAAACCCCAACCACTAATACTTGGACACCGGTTATTGTACCTATCCAATTTTACGAAAGCTTGTCAGTGCCTCACACAACTATGGCAACAAACATTGTTACTTCCTCTGGGAATTCTTCCATTCCCACCATCATTGCTACCACAGGAGAAGCCTCTCCTAACTTTCCGTCGTCGGCCCGAACCACCATGGTCTCGGCCGCAACTACGTCGCACAGTGGACTCCCCCATCTATCGCGGCGACCACACCTCCCTTCACACCTAGTGCAAAAGGCCCTCCGTTTTCATATGGTATGCCTAGTTCAGGCACAAGTCCTACACTCACTCACTCCACTTTACAGACTTTGGGTCTGGGGGTAGGGAGCTCTAACGCTCCTTTGCAAGGTCAACTTGGGGGCATTCCTATCCCTTTTAATTCTTTCCCTTACGCTGGAGGTCATATCTCTCCTTCATCCCCTCTGCTAGGTGGTCTGCATCAGCAGTCCGCTGGGCAGCCTACACACACAAGTTCATTTGGAGCTGGGAGTCAAGGAACACCTGCGCAAACTCAACCAGTAGGTTCGTCACCATTTGTTTAGAATGTGATGTTCGGTAACAACACTTTCAGCATCAACTGCTTTCCCATCTGGGGGCACTCCCATTTTTGGATAGTCTACTCCAGCGCAGGGTACTATTCCTGCGCTAGGGGCACATATAGCAGGACTTTGGAACTCAGGTCAAGGATTCTCTCCCTCCTCTGGAATGTCGTTCTGGGGTAATTCTTTCCACAGTCAATGGAACCCTGGACAGACTTCTATGCCTCTCCCTTCAGGACCGGCATGGGGTAATCCTTCCCAAAGTCCATCAAACACGATGAATGCCCAACATCCTATGTCCTTTATGGGGAATCATCCAATGATGTCTCCACAAATGAAAAATCCTTACGCTAGTCAGGGCCATGGTTTCTACTAGAATCTGGGCCAGCAACCAAACTTTTCCTGGCAACCTGGTGCCAGTCAAACTCCAGGACCCTTTTTCCCAGGCTATCAGCAACAACCCAAACTACCATTACTAGTGACTTTACACTTGATAGATTTGACAAGGTTGTTAAATGATCCTATTTGTCATGATCCACATTGGCCTCCTATGACAACAAAGTTACCTTCAGACATCCCAAAGTTCGAGGCCAAGCCGAACGAAGATCCAGGTGATCATGTGACTACTTTCCATCTTTGGTGTTCATCTAACTCATTGAAAGATGACTTCGTCCAGTTGCGATTGTTTCAACGCACTCTTATCGGGAGTGCCACAAAATGGTACATCGAGCTTGATCGCTCACGATATTCTTCTTTTGGCGAACTGGTGATGGCCTTCCTTAACCATTTCTAGTTACCTGTGAGATATGATGCTGGCACAGAGCTGCTGGCCAATTTCAAACAGACGATAATGGACCATATCTCTGATCATATCCGAGAGTGGAGACGTCAAAAGAGTCTAATCAAAGTACTAGTCCCACCAACATTCTTGCTGGAGTGGTTCCTTAAGTCTTTAGTCCCACAATTATCAAAAGACGTCGCGACTTCAAGAGTTTTCTCCGAAGAAGATGCCATCATGAGGGCTCAACAGTTTGAGCTCATCTATTCTCAGTCTGGTTTATTGTACAACATCCTGCCGGATGCACCACGATCAATACTAGATAAAACTAGACAAAGAGCTGGACCACATGCCGATGGTATTGTTGGCTCAGCACAAACCAAGCCTGCTGAGCAATTGACAAAGCTATTGCAACAATTATCTATACAACACTCAGCGGCCAGCTAGACTACTGCTTTGGCTGCTTCTCCTACCCAAACGTTGGAAGTACACTCCATGCAGATGACTAACCCAAAGGCCACCCAGCAGCCTAAAGGGAAGAAAAAACAACGTAAAAAGGGTAAGGGGGAGAAAAAACCCACCGATAATGTTGGCGAGGGCACCACAGAAAAATGAAAGGTGACGTATGCAACTTGTGTGCGGAAGACCACTCGACCCATCTATGTCCTCGACTTGCAGAGACCCATAATTTTGTCACACAGCAACAGCAAGCCGTGTTGACTAATCCCTTCCAACATGGGCAAAATTTAACTCAAGCCTCTACAAGTGCTGAGGGGGGTAGCCAAGAAACCTACCCTCCTACAAACAATCACTCATCCACGAACGTATATATGGTTAGGGGTGATGATTTAATAATGACTAGAGCGCATGACTATAGTAAACCAAGCACTGCTGAGAAGGGCAAAGAAGTTGAGATCCCATCTCTTCCTCTACAGATCGAGAAGATATTGGGTGAGACAATGACATGCATTCCAAAGGGTGCATTTAAGAAAGCTTCTCACAACCCAAACGCAAGGGTCGCCCAGAACTACTCTATGGTGGAAGATTTATCACAAACCCCTTGTGCGATGTTCGCTTTGGAGGTCCTCCAAAGTTGCCCTGCTCAGAGGAAAGCCTTGTTGACTGCTTTAGGATCTACTGAGACTTGTAACCCGGGTACCATCATGTTAGATATGACCAACTTAANTACTCTATGGTGGAAGATTTATCACAAACCCCTTGTGCGATGTTCGCTTTGGAGGTCCTCCAAAGCTGCCCTGCTCAGAGGAAAGCCTTGTTGACTGCTTTAGGATCTACTGAGACTTGTAACCCGGGTACCATCATGTTAGATATGACCAACTTAAAACCTTGTCTGCCTTACCACATCGCGTTTCAGATAGTAGTGGCTCATCCCATGAAATTTTTTACGCAGAACATCTTCCGCACGGTGGTCGACGAGGGCGCTTCAACTTGCGTTATGTTGTTAGCATGCTGGAAGGCCATTGGTCAACCCACTTTGTCTCCATCACCTACTCTCCTCACTACGTTCGATGGTCATTCTTTCCGACCACATGGCATCGTTCCTTCTTTTCCTGTGCAGTTAGGAGGGAAGACCGTGTGTGTCGAGGTAGAGGTAGTCGATGCTCCCCTCGACTATAAGCTCTTGTTAGGTCGAAGTTGGACTTATGCTATGCAAGTTGTGGTTGCTACAGTTTTCTGAGTTTTGTTGTTTCCACACGAGGGTCGGATAATGACCTTTGACCAATTGTCCTTCTCTAGGCCTGACCCAGCTTTGGGGGCATCCACGGTTCCCATGATTGATAATCCACAGCCCAGTGTCGTTAATGTTGGAGTTGGTTTGTGCCCATCCTTGATGGGTACATTCAATTACCCACCTCCTCATGACAATGTCAAGTTTATATCGAATCACCACAAGGCTGAGGTTTTTCATGTTTCGTTGTTCCGCACGACTTACTTTGAGGATCCGTGGATTCTTCCTTCCCCATCAGCCACTATGGATGAGACAAGGCACTCTGACATGTCCATGCCCTTGTCGGCCGCTGAAGTCACATACTCTTTAGTCCAACAAGATTTAGCTAACCCTGATCTGACTCCCGCACAGGAGTTGGATCCACTTCTAGAGCCTATTTGGGCTCAGGATTCTCTAGCTACCACCAATTCCTTAGACTTAGTCTTGCCTTCCGACGAAGAAGTAATCAAAGCAATGACTAGTCCGGACAAACCTTGGGAAGATCTTCATCACAGATCATATTTCCTCCCAGAGTTACACCGAATTGAGGCAAGAGAATTCACTATCACCATGATGGGAGATCGACCGTGTCCTATTAACCTCTTAGCTACACGGAAAATTTATGCCAAGAGAAATATGGTGACTATCGCTGAAACCATCCCTATCAACATCTCCAGCAACCCTGGCATCATGGAGAATGTCTTCATCGGGGCGGATTACTCCCCTGAAGAGGTTCATATTTACATGGATCTTTTCAAAGAATTCCGCGACGTTTTTTCCTGGTCTTATGAGGAAATGCCAGGTATCGATCCAAAAATAGTTGAACATGAAATCACAATGTATCTTGATGCCAAGCTTGTTAGACAAAAACTTCGTCCAGTTAATCCTAGGAAAGCAGCAGCCATTAAGACGGAGGTGGAGAAATTGCTCAAGGCAGGGTTAATTTACCCTATCCATTTGACTCAATGGGTGTCAAACCCCGTGCCGATCGATAAAAAACAAGGCATGATTCGTGTATGTACCGATTTCCATGATTTGAACAAGGCATGTCCAAAAGATAATTATCCAACCCCATTCATCGACCAGATCATTGATGAATGTGCAGGTTGTTAGGCCTTTTCATTCATGGATGGTTTCTCGGGCTATAATCAAATCCAAATCAAACCTGAGGACCAACACAAAACGACATTCATTTGTTCGTGGGGTACATTCGCTTATTGTAAGATGCCTTTTGGCCTCAAGAATGTTGGAGCCACTTTTCAGTGGGCCATGTCTTTTGCATTTCACGACCTCAAACATATATTTGAGGCCTATCTATATGATTTAGCATCATTCTCTCACAAGAGAAAGGATCATCCTATGCACCTCAGACTAATCTTCCAACGCTGTCGCTACTTCAGGATTTGCTTGAATCCCAACAAGTGCAACTTTTGTGTCACGTTAGGACGTTTGTTAGGTTTCATTGTATCAACAATAGGGATCATGGTGGATCCCCTTAAGGTGGAGGMAATAATCCAGTTTCCACCCCCACGCACAATCTTACAACTTCAAAGTCTTCAAGGCAAGGCAAACTTCTTACGACGCTTCATCGCCAACTATGCCGAAATCACCAAGGGTTTTATGTGTTTACTGAAGAAAGATGTTCCCTTTTTTTGGGATGAAGCCGCTCAACGCTCTTTCGATACATTAAAACACACCCTTACAACTGCACCTCTGCTACGGCCACCTAATTATAAAAAAGATTTCTTATTATATCTGGCTATCACAGAGTCAACCATAGGCATGGTTTTAGTTCAGGAAGATGATTCGTTTTCACAATACGTGATTTATTACCTAAGCCAAGGCCTCGTAGGACCGGAACTTAATTACTTCCATCTCGAAAAACTTGCGTTGGCAGCAGTTCATGATGTTCAACGGTTCCGTCACTATGTTCTGTTTCGCAAGACCACCATCGTTGCTGTCGTGAATCCATTCCAATACATGTTGACACGACAAGTTATCGGTGGAAAAATTAGTAGATGGATGGTCATCCTCCAAGAATTTGACTTAGACTTTGTTTCAACCAAGTCCAAGAAGTCATTGGTCTTCGTAGAACTTATTTCGGAGCTTCCAGTTGAGTCAGGTGACGTTGTGCCTAAGGAATCGCCTATCCAGGGGGATATGTTTTTGATTGAATATTCAGATCCATGGTACGGAGATATAATGATCTATCTCCAGACTTTGAAGTGCCCCACCTCTGCTTCTCATGACAAGCGTCGGCGAATATGCCATCAGGATAAGAACTATCTCATACTCGATGATACATTGTATCGGAGAGGTGTAGATTGCATCTTGCGTCAATGTCTCACTCATGACGAGGCCGTCATAGTGCTCAATGATTGTCATATAAGAGATTTTGGTGGTAACTTATCTGGGTTGGCAACAACCCAAAATATTTTACGAGCAGGTTACTTCTGGCCTACACTTATCAAAGATTGTATCGAGTCGATCAAGAAGTGCCATCCGTGCCAAATCTTCTCTCGGAAGATGCGGGCACATCCGGCTCCTATGTTTCCTGTCATCACAGTTGGTCCCTTCACTAAGTGGGGGATTGATTACACTACATGCGACCCCCCGTCAGCAAGGGGGCACCGCTTCATCATCATAGTTGTTGACTACTTCACTAAATGGGTCGAAGCTATGCCAACGTTTAAAGATGATGGAGAGACTGCATCTCTCTTCTTATTCAACCAGATTATAGCACGGTTCGGCGTCCCGAGAGAGATTGCCACTGACCATGGCAGTCACTTTCAGAACCAAATGATGTACGAATTAAAATCAAATCTTGGGTTACGGCAAGAACATTCATCACCTTACTACCGCCAAGCTAATGGGCAGGTGGAAGTTGTAAACAAAACTCTTAAGATGATTCTATAGCGAACCATCAACTCAGCCAAGTCAAACTAGCATTTGATGTTATACTCAGCATTATGGGCTTACCGAACATCAGTTAAGACTGTAACCGGTTTCTCACCTTTCCAACTCGTTTACAGGTTGGAGGCAGTCTTGCCCATCGAATGTCAAATCCCATCTCTGAAATTGGCAGTACAGTTATTGCCAGACACTTCTCCACTTGAAGAACGGTTAGTACACCTTAAGCAGCTTGATGAGCAGCGTCGCGATGCGGACCTGGCCAATGAGGCTCATAAACATAAGGTCAAGTGTCAATATGATAGGTCTGTTCATCCTCAAATTTTTTCTAAGGGCGACCTTGTCCTGGTCTATGACCAAGACAAGGACCCCCTGGGGGCAGGAAAGTTTAAACCCATGTGGTTCAGACCTTTCATTATTAAAAAGGTGTTAAAGAAGGGCGCTTATCATTTGGTTGATTTTGAAGGGAATGCCTTGGCGGAGCCTAGACATGGGCTCTACCTCAAGAAGTATTACTCATAGAATGGTCCCTGTGGGTAACTTTTTGTAGCATATGTATAGTCTTTGTACTATTACTTTTTTACATTTCTTTTAGAAAAGTGTTATGGATGTGTCATTGATGTTATCTTTCGTCTATATGGTAGATGTCAAGTGAATTCGAGGTGTTCATTGGGTATGCGGACGGTGCTAGTCGACACACGCGGAGGCTTGCCTCCGCAGCTTGGGTAATCTTTACACCACAGGGTCAGTTGTTATCTTCTGGAGGTATATGCTTAGGTGACACCACAAATAATGTTGCTGAGTATAGTGCATTTATTGAGTTGCTTTGTGACGCTTTGTCGTTGGGTATCTCTCATCTCCGGGTCTATATAGATGCTCAACTAGTTGTGTCGTAGCTAAACAGAATATACCGGGTGCATGACCCAACTTTACACCGACGATTCCTTAGGGTACGTCTCTTGGAACACAACTTTGATTATATCACATATTTTCATGTTCCTAGGAGTTTAAATCAAATTACAGATACTCTAGCTAATCACATTTTAGATTGGCATCTTGCTCACATATAAGAAGATCATGAACGTAAACATGTAAATACATTCTTGTACACATAATCCATAATACACAAAAAGAGATAAAAACCATATATAAACATCATAAAATCCTCAGAGTACATAGATGGGCGCAAGCGCCTCAAAAGTGGGAACAGTAACGAGTCACCGGGCTTATGCTCTCAAAAAATATATACAATAAGGTGCTCGTGGCACATAAAAAGTCTCAAAGTCTGCTCACGGCCTATGGGCCCTGTTATAATCATCTATAGTGCGGGATAAACACCTAAATAATCGGACCCATGTCCGAGGTGCCCCCACAACATCAGTCTGCATGGACGGTGGCAGGTCCTCTATCTCTGCCATGGGAACTATGCGAGTGAGCGCAGTGAAGTTCCACTCAATCTGCCTAAGAACCCTCTCGGCCTCCCCTGCTGGGAGGTTCCCTACTACTGCTGCTCCCCCAGTGGCGGCAGCTGTGGCTTCTGGCCGTGGGTCGCACCTGTTCCATGCATAGTCAGCAGGTCGCACGGGTCCCACATCTTCATGCAATAAACGATCA
Organism: Picea mariana; assembly: GCA_032191745.1. Classification (NCBI taxonomy): domain Eukaryota; kingdom Viridiplantae; phylum Streptophyta; class Pinopsida; order Pinales; family Pinaceae; genus Picea; species Picea mariana. Next base: position 29,909 of record JASDQU011441157.1, read on the forward strand.
CCCATCAAAAACTCTGGTATACAAAAACATGATATATATATCAAAAAGACATAAAAATTACATATGCAAACAAAAAAAAAACTGTATAGGTGGAGACTTACCCATCTCCCCTCGCTCCTCACCAGGAGGCACTGGTATCACTAGATCTCTGAAGAAGTCGATCCCCGCGTATGGGTACTCCTCAATAGCTAGAATCTGTCGCGACAGCCAAGAAAAAAAGTCGTCGTCAAAGGCCTCCACAGTCCTTCCACCACCCTGTCACGGCAGTAACACTGCCCATCTGCATACTACGAGGAAAGTGGCCAGATGTCCTCATACTTTCAGCCAAGGACTAAAACACGGAACTCTCTCAAAAAAGAATGAACACAGGATGGTCCCAAACCTGATGTTCCTGTGTGTCTTCTATCGACATGCTGTCAGCTGACTCTTCATTCACTCTAACAGTGTGGTACTCCAGTCAAAAATTTGTGCATTCATGCACTGGATTGCATAGTTCATCTGTGCGCGTGAAGCTTGATGCACGACCGATGAGCCGATAATCTGCCCAATAAGTGATAAAATAGTCTATAGGGCGAGGCTGGTAATCCTACTAACGGGTACCGAGGAAGTTCTATGATCGGTCCTAGCCTCACAATACTCATCTATAAGCTCCAAGACTTTCCTCAGCCCCGCAGGAAAAGTCTGAAAGTTGACTGGTTCCCCTCTCCTCGAGAGGCTAGTCAGAAAGTAAATATCCTCAGTGGTGGGCACCAAGGATTGCCCCTCTAGCATGAAAGCCTTTACATCTGGGTGCCAGTAATCAACCAAGGAATTCAGTAGCCTTGGTTGCATGCGCATAAATGGACACAGAAAGAATTTCACTAATCCGCACTGTGTCAACACGGCCACAACGTTCGGATCTGCAGCCACTAACTCATTGGCGGCCTCGTGCGCCCTCTCCCTCCACTGAACATACATCCTGCCAACACACCAAAGAAAAAAGGAGGGTTAATATTTTTTTAATTTTTGGTGTTTTCACCACGCGGGGGGTACCCGTGGGCAGGCTTTTCTCTGCCCACGGGTACCCGTGGGCTATCCATGGACAGCCCGCATTTGCCTAGGGCTGACCCTTTTGAGGTCGATGACTGCCCCCAAAATCAACTAAAATGCTAAAAATGAAGTATTAAATAGCAAGACAAGGGAGTTTGTACTTACTTGGCCCAAGCAGAAGTCTGTTTCATCCACTGTAGCTCCTGTAATCACGATCTTTGGCAAAGGGGGTCTTTTGGCTCCAAAGTCAATTTCCAAATCAGCAATGGTGATAATGAGCTGCCAGCTTCTATTTATAGACTTTTTTGGCCTCTTTTTTTCACTTTTTTGGGCCCCTTTATCAGTTTCTTTATACCAAAAACCATTTTGAGTGATCCAGGAGTTATACGGGAAGGATTTGAGCAAGTATTGGGACATTTATTTATTTTWTTTTTTTTGGAGTTTCGAAAAAAAAATCCATGGGCGGTCCATAATTTTTTTTTTTTTTTCGAAAATCAACTTGAACATATAGGTTAGGATTCTACCCTAGATTTTGCATCTCGTTGCCTTTTTTCTCATGATATAGGATTGATCCCATCCGGTTGTGACGTGGAACCATCATATCTTCTCTAGAAGTGTCGCAACTTGATGGTAGAGATTACCGAAACATGGATACCCTAGGTAGGTCTTGGTTGCATTATGGTGTCCATGCTGTTTCTAACAAAACCGTAGGCTCGGGAGTCCATGTAGTCTTTCCTAAATACAAGTTTGAGCCTCATTCGCATGGGTCTTTTTCACTCTTTGTCTTACCCTCCGGACTCCCAAAACACAACGTGTCTCCTTTTAAGGCCTTTTTAGACCCTCTAAACATGAAAAGATTGTTGAGCGATCTTGTGGCATTTCACGCTCGTTAAACTGAAATTTGAAGTCACGTCTTTCCGGCAGTAGTTTACCCCTTTTTCGGTCTGGATGKTCAACTGTACGAACAAAGGAACACTCTATCGAATTCCCATTCTTTAGAAGAGTATTCTCGGGTATAATTTTATTCCTTTTTTGGGCCTGAGGGACTAAATTTACGAAAAAAGAAACCCCCCTGGAGTCCATAGTTAAGCTCTTTTCAGACTCYCTAAAATTGAAAAGATCGCCAAGTAATCTTATTCTTTCACACTCGTTAAAATGGTCCAGAAGAACATTCCTAACGGAGTCCATAGTTAATCTTTTTTCAGACTCCTTAAAAGTGAAAAAATCGCAGAGTGAGCTTGTCCTTTTCACACTCGTTAAAATGGTTTAGAATTGACGTCTAATCGGTGCTAGTTTATCCCTTTTTCAAACCGATTCGACTATTGTCGAAAAAGGTACCCCAATGGAGTTTCCTTTTACGCTTTTTCAGACTCTCTAAAGATGAAAAACCATCGAGCTTACCTTTTCTGGGCTCATTAAACTTACATCGAAGGACGTTAACATTGTGTGTTTTGTCAACCGCTTTTGCATACCTTACCCATCATCCTTGTAACAGTTTGCTTCTACATCTTAACACCTTTGGCCACTGGAGGATTTTTCCCAAGTATCATTTTTCAGAACATTAGTCTTGTCCTTGTGCCTCGAGCTTGTATGTTTGCGGTACTCGTTCCTCCATTATAACGTAATATTCCTTTATTCTTTTTCAAAATCATCAAAAAGAACAAAAAAAATCAATTATACCCCAAAAAGAGGATGGGAAAATTATTTTCTTTATTGGCAGCATAATGAGTCGCCCTTGGATGAAGCACATATTTCCATTTGATCATCATACTATGGGATGTAGTACGACCTTAGGAATCTTTGCTCGCTATATAGAGTTGTGTCCACCGTTTAGTTATTCTTCCAAACATATGGAGAGTTTGTGTTGCCTCTTGCTTCGTAGACTTATGATTAACAGATATGCTGCCTGAGTCTTATCACTTGTCATGCTATTGTCAAAGGGAAGTTTGTCATTGAGCCTAAGTCGGCCTCTCTACAACATGTCTCTTGTCCGCATACCCGGCCATCCTGAATGTCCAATCAAGTCTTTGTTTGAAATCACTGAAGCCTTCAGTCCGATCAACCGACGAGCCGTCGAAGACCTCTGGGTAGTGCAGTTGTACACTCATATTACACTCCTACCCAAGTTTTAGAAGATTTTGAAGTCGTTGCTCGAGCTCTGAAGTACAACCATCAGGCCTAATCATCTTTTGGGAGATGGATACTCTATATGTATATCTTTCTGATTTCGAGATGTAGCTCCGCTGTGTATTATTTGAGGCTACTCTTTAAAGTTATTTGACATGGATCTACAATGTATTTGATTGGTAGCCATGGTTCTATTTTATCTCGAGTATGGGTATGCCCACCTCGGTGATACATTTGTTATTTTTTCAGACGGCACCTCTTGATTCCTAATTCTTGGGCTCCCTCATTCAGCATATCAGTACAGATTGGTAAAAGATTGATAATGTATTTCGGCCATCAGATGCTCTTCTGACCTCACACATTAGGGGGCATCTATTATAACCCTAAATTGCACCATACCTGCTTACCTGGCATCAGGCCAACTCATTTCCCTTCATTGCCAAAACATCTGCTGAGAAGCCTCTTTAAAAATCCTCTTGGGTAAAGGTACACGTGCCCTAACCCACTACTGCATGCGTTGAAACGCTGGCTGGCCTACTACTACACGAGTTTGAATGCTGGTAGGCCTACTACAGCCTGCGTTTACCTAACAAAGCACAAAAATAGGAAAGCTGCCAACGGGACAAAAAGCTATGGGTCAGTTAACTGAAACTCCCAGCCATGCATGGCCGAGAGTTCGTCCAAAACCCTAGCTCCTTCTAGCCTATAAAAGAAGGGGTAGGGGTACCATTTGGAGGAGGAAAATTATAGCAAAGAAACTCTGCCCATTTCCCAAGTCCATTTGTCTCAACCCTTTAGCCTTTCCTCAAGCCTAAGGAGAATTAACGCAAAGTAGTTGGAGGACAAAGAAGAGGAGGATCCCAGGATCAGGATCAAGGAGCGGTGGCTGGTCTCGACTTCTATTGTAAGTTGATTCATTGTGAAACTAATAAAAGAATACTTTTTCTGTCCCAAATGCATGAGTTATATGTGATTTGTGTAATTTATGCTTAATTTCTAACCCTCAAGTAGAAAAGTATCATGCATGCGTAGTGTTTTGTCTTGATTGTAGGTTAACTTTGGAAGGAGCCGCACGAGTAAGAAGTCAAGAGTGCAACAGAGGATCTACAAAAAACATCAGTAAAAAGGTTAGTACTTCCTTTCCATGCATATGTCTTGAAAGAGGGGTTTAAGTTTTGGGTGGTAGCTTAAAAGGTCGTTACTTTAAGGTCAAAATCTGCATCCAAATCAGACCCTAGTTTGCTAGTCCATAGGGTATTATTTCCCAACAACACTTTAGCTCACCCATTATCATTTGTTTCTTCCAAATATTGTTGCTGCAAAAGTGACTCCATTTACCCTAAAGGCACTAGTTCATACGTTACAATTGATTGATTGATGAAAACAACTTTCAAACCATCTACTTCAAGATATCTACTAACCACTTCTAACCTTAGATTAGGCTAACTCACTAATTATCTTTCTGTTGTTACAAAATATAGCTACAACCATCTATGACAACAATAAAAGCATCTTAAAAGCAAGTGTTAGAGCTAATTTTACATTGCCTTCTTTGCTTCTAACAAATACTAGCATATTGACAATTTTAGATTATCATTTTTGGTCATTATTGAAGCCTTACTAAGTCATAATTATGAATCTATTTCTATACATACATTTTTGTAATAAATATTTTTGTTGCTTCATCTTTTATATCATCTTATGATTTTATTCAAATTCCATGGTTTTATGCAACACTAACATCAATTGGTACTTGCAAATAGTGTTTTGGTTGTTGTCTTGTTCTGGGTGGGTACACTTAAACAAATCTTTGCTTCATCTTATAAAAACCTTTGGTATTTTCTGATCAGAGTGACTTGGGAGAGGGGAAGAAATTTCTTGTTACCATTACCTTTTCCTTCTCAAACCACCAAGTCACCGGGGACATCTCCCCTGGGGTACTACCCCTAAAGAGACAATGATAGGACAACCTCCTATTACGCCAATTTATTGTTCACTTGCCTTTGGATTTTTGGAAAGTACAAATTGCACGATAACAAGAACAATTTTTTTTTAATAATTAAATGTAAATCTCTCAACAATCCAACCATGTTGTATAGGTTTAATCAAGCTAGCCATAAATATAATGAATAGTTTTTATTTGTTTTACAAAAAACTATTTAATGATTCTATTTGGGTTAAGTAACCTATTAAGTTCATTTAAATTTTCTAACTTGGATGTTATTAATTAAGTTTAGAAATGAACTTGCACATAATGAAACTTGTAAATATTACAAAACCTACAATTGGGATTACATCAATGAGAATTATTATTTTTTCCGTTCAATTTTTTGCATCATCGAATTTTTTTCTCTAGAACGACCACTCCCATTTTTCAAATTCTATGCATCTTTATCTATCACACTCTTTCACTTTCTTCTTGTTGTTTCTAGAAAAATTGTCATTAGTGTGATGATACTTTGCATGTCAAATATTTTTAGAATGCCACATAGTTCCCCTTCCCTCTATCTAATCCCAAGCCCAAGATCAAGGAGACAATATTCTTTGTAGAAATAATGCTTTTAGCAAAAAAAATTATGCCTAGGTGGGATTCTTAACAAAGATAAGGAGAAGGTAACCTAATTTTTGTTATCATTAAACTTATGCATTAGGGATTATGTTGTAACACCCACTTTGGCATGCATTTTCCATTTTTTGAGAAATAAAGTGAACAAAAAATATTGTCAATAAAAATAACATACTTAGTGGTCCAAGTGATGAGTAATTTCCTTTGGGAAGATCCAAACCATAGACATATTAGCCTAAATAATAAGTAATAGATGCAGTCCCTCTATATTTTCATCTTCTTAGAGGCCTATAAAAAATGTAGGGTCTTTTCTTTTCTCTTATAATATTTTGAATCTAGATACAAATATCACCCTTCAACAAAGGCATCAAGATCTATTACATTTTTTTTCTTTTGTAATGAAATCTACAATGAACATGAATCCCATGGTTGAGAGGGTTTGGGATACGCTTAAGATATGAATCCAAGATGTCTCATGCATGATATAGATATGAAAGCATAGAATGCATCCTCTCTTATATGGGCGTCCAAAAAATAGTTTGATTATGTTATTGTGTTCAAAGATTTATATTGTCTTTCGTAACACTTTGAAATCCCTCCAAAGAAAGAGTGGCTCAATGTTTACCACTTATTACTATTATTAGTGTACATATAACCTGTCAAAGGTTAAATTTGAAATTAAAATGTATGCTTATTATTAATTTCCGTTGAAATTACAACTTATATATATGGTGTTTGGTTAATTTTTAAAATTTAAAAAAAATGGAAGATTTTTTTTTAAAATTGTGTACCTAATTTAATATTGTCAGTTTCCTTACAATTGCACCAAATTTTCATCAGAAAAAGGTTCGATCAGTGTATACCCTTCAACTTGATATTAAGAATTACCCTCCAAATCTGACCATTTCTTTCACCATTTACAAATGCCAATAAATATTTCACATGTGTATAGCCCAAAGGAATGAGGAGATTTTTTGGACCCCAATCCACTTTTCAACTACACTTTCCAAACTACATGCTCCAATGTATTTCTATGCCTTGTGCCTAAAAATACTTCTATCCATGTCATTTATGGAGAGGGGATTAAATGGAAATCAATGATCCAAATGGATATCGATGGCCACCCACCTTTTCCAACTAGCTCAAAATAGTTTTCTGGCAATTTTGGTAATTTACTATTTTTAGCAGTTTTCACTTCCGGAGCCATTTTTGGGAAAATAGGTGTCTGATATGGTATTTCTTCCTATATTGTGCCTAAAATGAATCTCCTCGATGATACCTTTCCAATGGGCTATCATACGCCTAAAACAGAGATAGCATGCAAAAGTTACGACCCCGGGAAGTTGATGTACTAACTTACCCAAACGGGGCCCACATGACTTTTGGTGCTTCATCTCCTAGGGTTAGGTTTTTGGATGTCTAGGGTTTTTGAAATTCATTATTATTGTAAAAATGGATTCATATCCTCATTGTAATTATCTTCTTGCGAATAAGTGCAGTCGTCACATCTCTTCTCAGAGATAAGCTGCCACCATTCCAGCAAGCTTGTTTCTGGTGCATTTTACAGTTTTCAGCTTATTTCGTTATTGAATAGAAAACCAGTTTTATTGTATCTCTATTATTTTGTGTTAAGAACCAGTTAATAATATTTATTCATTTTGTTCTTCTCATAAAATCCAGATCAGTGGTATCAGAGTGATCTCCTCCTTGTCATCTTAATGCATGTCCCCAACGAGGTTAAAGTACAAAGAGTTAGGTCTCGAGCTTGTTTCTCTTGAGGAAAAAATCTCTCTCATGCCCAAGCGACCTCTCATGGAAAGAGAGAAGAAATATTATGGGACATGAGATCCTTTGAAACTATTGATTGAAGAAGCCCTTACGCAACAGAGGAACGAGATGATGGACAGTTTTGCGCAAATCCTTCGACGACTACCAACAGGCAATGCATCTTCTTCGAATGGAGGTGATGCAGGAGCATCGTCGACATCAAGCGAGCCAACATGGAAGAAAAGGACAGCTGGACAAGTGCCTGCACAAATTTTGAAATTTCCTTGAAGTTGTTGCGCAATATTAAATGTAGTCATTAAGAAGAAGCGCACTTGTATAGTGTAAGCAGACCTTGAGTGATTTCTCTCATCCTTAGTAGGTAGAAGGCATTTAAAGTAGTTAATGCAGGTAGATAGAATTTAATTCTAGATTGGATTGTTTGAGAGTGCAAGAGGGAAACGGGATATAGACACCCTCATTGTGTATTGTAACATTATGGAAGAGTATGAAGCATTGGAGCATAGGAGAAGCAGAGAGCTGTGTAAGAACACCCATGTATAGATATTTGGATTAATAGAAGGGTTTGATTCAAATTCATAGTTTTTTGTTTTCTCTCTATGTCTTGATGTTGAATGATATGCTCATGAATGTTTGATTCTTGTTATACATTTGCTTCATATGCTGTGTATATGATTTCATGTTTGATTTTGAAGTCTAAAGAGAAGTAGGAATGAGTTTCAATTGTTTCTCTATCTGAACAAGGATTCTTGCAAGGAGTGCAGTCAAACTGTCTGCAAGGAGTGCGTTAACAGAGGGTTCAGATAGAGTCACTTTTGTTCTCATTCATTCAGAAGTGCAGACAGGCACTAGAGGCGTGCAAGGAGTGCCTAGGCCAAGTAAAGCTTCAGGGTTATGAACTTGAGCGAAGCATTTAGGGACTGTTGTTGTAGGTGTGCACAGGGTCGAAGGTTTTCAGCATCGAGAAGTGTCTGAAGTCTGAAATCCTGACAGAGGTGACGGGACGTTGAATAGTCAACTTGTGCGTGCAATGGAGTTTCGACGTATCGGGAGTCGGGGTTCGGGAAATCAAGTTGCTTGACAATGCGAGTGTCGAAATCGCGATAGGGAAAGTTCTGAAAGAAAAGGAAAAAAAAAGGGGGTCAGCATTGACTGTGTCGTGTCTCAGGGATATGAGAGTCCAATGCCTGATCACTAACCTCGCGAAGTCACGAAGTCCAATCTCCCAAGTGTGGAGAGGAGATCCCGAGGAGAGTTACTGTGGTCATAGATTTCTCGATAAGGAAATAGAAGAGCGCCAGATTTCTTCGGGTTGTTGGAAGAGAAGATCCTGTGTGCACACTGACTTTTTGACCTGCGGGTTGTGTAGGGGAAGGGCGTAGGAGTCAGTTTGGTATCAGAGCATAGAAAGGTTCTTTTCTTTCTGTAGTAGAGAAGGAGAATTCACCATGCTTCCAAGGAGAAGAGACATGCAGACACCTGATCCATAGGATAGGGAAATGCTGAGAAGAAGAGGCAGGAAGATGACAGATCCAGCGATGGAGAGAGAAATGTGTGATCTACGAGCTAGACTCGAAGACATGTAAATAGCGCAAAGACGCACAACCAGTGCTGGGGATCTCAGTGATTCCTGTTCGACAACACAGGTATTCCAACAGAGGACGAACACCTTCAGTAAC
>JASDQU011441158.1:7297-22312 GCA_032191745.1 Picea mariana
CCCTCTATATATACACTACATCCCCTCGCCCCCCCTCTCTCTCTTTACCTCTATCTCTCCCTCCCTCTCTTTCTCTCTCTCCCCCTCCCTCCTTCATCCCACCCCACTACCACACTCTGATGCAAGAGCATCGTCATCAAGTACATGTGGCAGGACAAATTAGTGCCTGAGGACCAATTCGGAATCTCGAATGCTAATCGGTACTGTAATATTTTGAAGCTGATAGAAAAAAAAAGAGGAAAGATCATGCACGTGGAGACAAAATGAGCACACGTGACATGGGAGTTTAACCCTAGTCTCGATGTAACCACAATTAGATAACAGTTAGTTTATTTGTTTGTTTCCTTTTGTATAAAGAGAGGTTTTGTATGCCCAAAAGGGGGGTTATGATAGTTATGAGCAAGGAGTTGTGAACAATAGTTGTTCCTTTGAATTTTATTATAACCATTTTCTTGATTATGAATGAAGATAACAAAGGAAAATTGATCTAAATGTGTGAGAATATTGTTGTCCATGATACTTTATTATTGTTGTTTTTTTCAAGAATGAATGGATCTTGCTACGATTGTATGTAGCTTTGAAATGTTTGCATATAATTTAATTTGATTTTCTTCGTAAGTGGTGCAAGGTGTGTGTTGGTGCGGATTTGATCAGACCAAGGTTCTTCTTAGGTTACCATCAAAAGGTACCATGTAGTCTAAAGCGCTGGCATTTTCATCTCCTATGAAGAGAATAAGTCTCACCCGAAGCACTGCTGAGATAGAAAGATAGGGAAGGGTAGGGAAAATACCAAAGAGAATCCATAGATCATCCATAACTCATTCATGTTCTCGCGCAAGAGCAACATCAAATCTGAAACATATAACCACAAGAATTGAACCTAATTACATTATGAACAACAATTTAAGCATATAACCATTAAATAGAACTCATAAACCATAAAGGAACAAGACACATCCTATTTTGAAAATTTGGTTCTCCTTTTTCATATTATCTCTGAGATATTTCTTGCATTATAGACTCAGAATTACATAGATATATTTAGTACAGACACTTGGCTCTAGGCCTAAGCCACATAGTTTTGATTCCCCAACTGATAGGTCTCGTTTATTACAGACTCTCCTCTTCTCGACTTACGACAAGTAGCAACAACTAATCCCAAAACCTTGGGAGACTCTGATAGACGTGACTCAACCCGACTCTACTCAACTCATGAATGAGTGAACCAATGAACATAACGGACGACAAAAACATCAACCCAACCTAATCAACCCTGTTACAATTATATTCAGTCCTATATATAGCTGGGTTATGCTTTCATGTTCATCTTTCTCGCCTTCTTGTTCTCTTGCAATTGTTTGTTGCTTAGGTGGTGTTGCGCTAGCATCCGCAATTTCTTTCTATTATTCTTCCTTCCAGCCTTTGATGAAGTTTGTGTGACTCATGCTTATTCAAAACTTGCGCAATTCTTTCTCAAATATGGAGGGCCCAACAGGCTTCGACCATAATCCTTGACTCGTCCTCGAGTCAAGAACTTGGTTCCTTCACGTTCTCCAGGAGAAACTGTTTCTTTCCCTTATCTGTATTTTCCTCTTATTTGAGCTCTTTTGTTTGTGCCTTTTCTTCCTTTACCTCCTCAAACGAAGGGCCCAATTCTGGAACCAGTTGTAATGCTCTGTTCTTTACTCCGTGAAATATTTCAACTTTGTCCTACAATTTCCAGGAGAGAAGTGATGCTTTTTCCAGGAACTGTTGGGTCATCTCTTTGTTGTACTCCTTTGTCTTGGTTGCAACCAACGAGTTCCATTCAAAGTCGGCTATTGCGTCGACCTAGTGCATTTTCATATAGGTGGTTTGAATTACCAGTCGAAAATTGTGTAGCTCTTTCTTGGATACGGACTGTGCTTTGTAGAGTGAATTTAGCTTGTTGTCGGCCTGCTGGATTTGATGGAACTTTTGTTGCTTCTCTATAGGGTCCGTTGTGACCGCAACTTCCTCATTCATCACCTAGATCTTTGTGCATACTTTCTCCAGGACTTGATTCCTTCAAGCGATGATGCCCATCCAATCGCTAATTTCTCTGAAGATTTTAGTGCAGTCCATTGTCTTCTTATGTAGTGTCACTCAGGCATTGTTTCCTTACAGTATTATCCTCTGCATTTGGTCCTGCAACTACCGAGGCTGTTGTTCTGCTTCTTGTTGGACTTGTTGTATATTTTCTTGTATCTTCTCTGTACGTGTAGTGAGTTGTGTCCATGCCTCTTATAACAACTCAATCTTTTGCTCTGGTTCTCTTATTTCACTGGCTTCGGGTAGGTCGCACACAACCTTCCTAATCTTCGACCAAGATTTTGCAAGTTTTTCCCACACTTTTTCCAGTTTGCACTGGGCTAGGATTCTATCATGTTTATCCTTTGTTCTACATGTTTGTGCATATAGCTATTCTTTCCTGGAGAGCTCAGTTGAGCTCTCGACGTCCTAGAGCCTTTTGTCTAATTGGTATGTGGAGGCTCTGATTAGTCCGAACAACTATGATGCTGGCCACTGTACCAGGTTTGTAGATGATGGAGTTGCATCAATGGGTACTCGCCATTATAGTGGGAGTCCACTGTCTATTGAATGGTCTGAGCAAGTTTCTACCTCATCCTCTATTGGTGGTGTGGGTGTAATCCTCAATCTTAGGCCTGCAGGTAAGAGCATCAGAATCTCAATTTTGGTTATGTATATCTGCATCAATTCTGCACATTGTTGGGGGTTCTGGAGAACTTGCACCATCTGTGATTGCATGGTGGTCGTATCTAGATTCGTTGTTGATTCTGGCTCATTGTGCGCATCTGGTATCCCTGTATCTTTCGGTGCTTCTTCATCATGCGTCGTGATTTCTGGGACATCCTCACCCTTGGGTGGTGAGGGGATTTGCGGGTTATGGTCGGGTTATAGTTCTTCTCTGCTTCGGCCAGATTCTTCCTTTGTTGAAGAATCAGGTTGTTGTTCTTGGGGGTTTGGATTTGGGACATCCATCATCATGGGATGCTCTGATGATTTAGGGTCAGTGTCGAGAATTTCTGAACTGAGATTGGGGGATTCTCTGGTTGTATGTGGGGGTTGTCGTTCCTCTGTCTCTGGGTGGTCAAGCTGCATTGGCTCCGAGGCTGTGGTTTGATGTGGAATGGTGGTGAAGAGGTTTGGTAATTGGAGTGGTGGGGGTTTCTCAATGATGAGTGAAGCCAGAACTATTTCAAGGTCCGGGTCAGCTTGAATGTCAATAATAGTGGTGGATTTGGTCATGGAGTGGGTCCGGGGAGCGATAGATGCAAGGGGTTGTGGGTTCAGGGGTTTGTTCAGCGAGACCCCCATTATGGGCCTCTTCACCATTGGTTCGGTGCCAAGCACAACGACCAATATCTAATTGACCTGTGCACCTAACATCATGATATTGGGTGGAAACTGTTGGGGGGCCAATATTTTCCTCCGCTCTAGCTGCAATGTTTCTTCTTCCACCTCTGAATCTGTTTCTGTTGGAGCGTCTGGCTTCTTTGTCTCGGGGCCTAAGCTCGGTCCCTCTCCTGCTTCCATGTATCTTTTCTTAAGTAGCTCTACAGGAAAAATGTAATGCATTCCTGATTTATGCTGGCCTTGTTTGACTCCTGGCCATGACATGAATTCTTTATCTAAGGCTTCCTCATCCAAATAGAATGGTAGCATCCACATGTGGAAATGTTCCCTGCTAGCATGCCTCAGCTAGACGAATGTGTTGTGCCAGTTCATGCTGAATGCAATATTCCTCGTGTTATTATTGAGGATCTCCTGTGGGATGCATGACCTATGTTTTACGTCTATCATAGCATTATACCATTTGGAAAATGTTGCGTTGTTGAGTGTTGTGTTCTCCGAGTTTGGTCTGGACTGCCATGGCTCAAACATCTTCACCAAGATCCCTTTATCTGGTATTGTTGGTTGTATTCCCACAGGTGACTTCCATTTGAGCATTGTGAATGCTACAAGTAGGTATCCATAGGTAAAGGTGCCTCCTTTCTCCTACGCCTCTTCGCAAGCTACTAGTAGTTCCTCCAACAAGAAACTACACCAATTAAACATTGCTCCCTATGTACAAAAGTTGGCAACTGATAGCGCATATAAGGTGCATTCACCCTTATAGTAAGACCGCATAACATTGTTGGCTATGACGTAGCATCCAGTCCAGACTGTTTCAGGCAGTATTGGTTCAATGATTGTTGTGCGTCCTCCTCTCTTTGTGTTAAACTTCTCGTAGAGGCTAAGCTCGCCTTTCTTCTTCCCATGCTTGTTGGGGCCATGAAATCCCTTCGACACATTCTCTCCTTTGGAGGAGAGTACAGTGAGTTGTTGGATATATTGTGCATGGAGTGGATACCACTTATCCAACCATAGACTTCTGTCGTGCACTCTTCTTGTCAGAAACTTCATGCAACTCGCAATTTCACTGGTTGTTCCAAAGATTGGTAACTCTCTCAGGTTCATGATGGTGGAGTTAAATAGGTTGATGAACTCTTTTTTTGGTATAAAGTGCATATCTCCAGTTCCATTCGGAGCTAACTCCCAAAAGATGTCTGGGTGAATCTGTGAAAACATGGTTGAATCCGTGAGTTCAAGGTCGAGTAGCTTGACATGCTCTATCTTCCCTTTGAGAACACCTATAATATCGACCCCAGGGCCACAAATATCATCTGGTACTTCTTCTTTAGTCATGGTGTTTCTGCTTGCGATGGCTCTCGGCATTAGCACTTCTATGGCCATTAAGAACTAGGGCTACAATTACATCTTTGGCAATGGTCCTAACTGGTTTGCACGGATAAGTTCGGAAAGGGATATGCTTGTTTTACAAACAATACTTTCTCGTCTAAGTTCTGAGATTCTTATGTCTGGCTTAATAGGTAAGTCTTAGAAATAACTTCTCCTCATCATGACTGTATAGACGTAACAGGGTGTGAGTTTTCCAACAGGATGGTTTAATCAAGGTAAATCTAATTGGGCGATGTTGGTATTTACTCGTTTGGGTGGCATAGGGACGTGGATGAATTGAGACCGTTATGTTTGTCAGGTGGGTATCCTGGCACAAACTTTGATGGAATATTGGCATAATGCGGCTTTATGTCTTAACGAGTGATAGTTAGGGTACCATAATGGAAATAAAGGGTGTGATTGGACTGGGTTTGCATGGCCTTTGACACAAATTAGATTGTGATTTGTGGCCTCTCCGACCACAAAGGTTGTCCCCATCATCTTTAATTACTATCATTAATGGACTTCCTCATGCTTCTAATTCTGTACTGCTGATTCGTCAACTCTGTATCAACAAACACTTAAACAAAACAAATGAACTATATTCTATGGCGCAACACTACGCAGCTGGACATTATTAACTGAATTTACAAAATTTCAGAAAGGAAATGAAACTCAAATCTAACTATTGTACAAGGTCCATCGGACTGGAGCGATTATCCTTCTTCTTAGTTGTGAGATAGGTAGTGATTCAGGTGAGTGACATTCACCCATACTGGTCATAGCATACCATATAGTTGCACGAGTCGGACTTCTCCTGATGGTCAGATCTCCGCAACTATAAAGGGTCCCAACCAATGCATACACAGCTTGCCAGTATGCTTATGGTATCGACTGTCGTAGAGTAACACCTTGTCCCCTTGTGCAAATAACTTGGTCTTAATATGTCCGTCGTGCCAATATTTTTGTCTTTCCTTTTCAACCGATTGATGGAAGTCTACCAGAAATATGGTTTCTTCTAGTTCTTGTAGCTCCACATGTCTCTGCGCCACTGATTCTTTATCTGTCATATGTGTGGCTTGTGAAATATATAGACTTGGAGTGATGAAATCTGTGGGCCTCATTGCCTCTTTCCCGTAATCAATATGGAACAATGTGTATCTGTGGAGTTTCTTCGTGGTTGTCCTATAGGCCCATAGTACCACAACAAATCTATCGTCCCTGTCTTCTCAGTTTGCATAACATACCTTTATTAGTCCCTTTTCTAGGATTTTGTTGAAGGATTCGACTGTTCCATTGGCCTGTGGGTGGTATGGACTGCTCTTATGATGTTGAATCATAAATTATGTTGTAAGTGTTTCTATGGTACTTCTAATGAAGTGAGTACCCTGATCGCTGGTTAGGCTTTTGGGACATCCAAAGCGGGTAATAATATTTTTGAAAATGAATCTGGTAGCAGTATCCGCCGAATAGTCTTGTACCGCTGTTTCTTTTTCCCAACGAGTAATTTAGTCGGTTGTAGTAATGATGTACCTTTCCTTCGAATGTTTAGATATGGGGTTGATTGGCCCAATGAAGTCAACTGCCCATTTCTCAAATTCCTGTAGCGCTCTAACAGGTTGTAATGGAAGTTCATCTCGACGTGATGGCTTGCTCACTCTTTGACAAACATCACATGATCTGGCGTATGATTTTGTATCTTTGAAAAGTGTTGCCCACCACAGTCCTGCCTATAAAACTTTTTATGTTGTTTCCTTTTCTCCTACGTGTCCTCCTGCAATTCCACTATGGCATTCCCAGAGTATATCCTGCCTTTCATGATCTATGACACATCGTATGAGGATGTTGTATAGTCCTAGTTTGTACAATTTCACGACGATTAGCTGATAATATGCTTCTCTGATGACCATATGGTGTTTCTGGGTCGCATAATATGTTTCGGGACATGCCCCTGTACTGAGAAAGATTTCTATGTCCTCTAGATATTTCGGTATGGCCTCAATTCTGAACAAATCTGCATCTGGGAGCTGGTCATCCATTGCTCTGCCACTTTCTCGTGACTCTAGTCTTGATAGATGGTCAGGTCTGACATTGCATTGTCCTAGCTTGATGTTGACTTTAAAGGAAAATTCTTGAAATATCAAGAGCCATCTGCAAATTCTTCCCTCCAACATAGGTTTGTTAACTAGGTATTTTAATGTTGAATGATTAGTAAAGAATTTGAAATGAGACTCTAATAGATAATGTCTAGATTTCTGTAAAGCATAGATCATTGCTAATCCTTCCCATTCTTTCGTTGTTTATCTACGCTCTGCTTGTGATATCTTCCAACTCGCAAAGTGGATATGGTTATCCATATCTCCATATCCAGGTTGTGTTAGGATAACTCCTAAGGCAATTCTTGAAGCATCCACATGGACGTGAAATTCCTTCTCCCAGTCTGGGAATATCAGAATTGGTGTTGTAATGAGTTTCTCCTTAAGTGTTTCAAATGCTTTGTCACATTCGAGAGTCCATTGGAACTTTTCAGCCTTTTTCAGGAGGTTTTCCAAAGGTGCAGTAATGTTGGCATATCTTCAAATGAACCTGTGATAGTAGCATGTATGTCCGAGTGTGGATCGAAATTGTTTAATACTTGTAAGTGGTGTCATATTCCCAATTGCCTCAACTTTAGTTGGGTCTACCAATACTCCTTCTTGGTATACTATGTGGCCCAACAAATTTCCATGTGGCACATAGAAGATACACTTCCTAAGATTTAATGAGATTTGTAACTCTCTGCATCTGTCAAACATTACCCTTAGCAGTGCGACATGTTCCTCAAGCATACTATATATTGTCCAATCATCCATATAAACTTCTATGAACTTGTGAATGAACTGTCTAAAGGATGCTATTACAATCCTAGATAAAACTACAGGGGTGTTCTTTAAACCAAATGGCATCACATTGTATGAAAAATATACCCATTTGGTAATGAAGGTGGTTTTTCTCTTGTCCTCTTCAGAAATCCTAACTTGATGGTATCCTAAGAATCCATATATAAATTAGTATACTTCCTTCCCTGCAACTTGTTCTAGAACCTCATTGGTAAAGGGTGTTGGGAAAGGCTCATGCACATAGGCCGAATTGAGGCTTTTGTAGTCCACACAAACTCTAATATCCTCAGTGTATTTCTTGCTTTGAATGACTATCGGGCTAACCCATTCTACTTCTTCTATTGGAAAAATGAGACATGCTTCTAGCATCTTATCAATCTCCTTCTTGACTTTCTATTTTATTCTGGGGTTAAGACGGTATGGCCTATGTCTGACAAGCTTGGATCCTGGTTTTAACTCAATCTTCATTTTTTCCATACCTCCTTTGATTCCCTTCAATTATGAGAAATTATTTGGGAATAAATATTCGCATTCCCTCAGTAGACTCTGTATTTCTTGACTGGTTTTCTCATCCCGGTAATCTCCTACCAAAGCTATTTATGGT
The DNA here is from genome assembly GCA_032191745.1 of Picea mariana. Taxonomy (NCBI): domain Eukaryota; kingdom Viridiplantae; phylum Streptophyta; class Pinopsida; order Pinales; family Pinaceae; genus Picea; species Picea mariana. The sequence continues at coordinate 15,542 of JASDQU011441158.1, forward strand.
TGCTCTTAGGTCGCTATGTTAATATTCTGTAATTTCAATGGGTGATTGTAGGAACTATCGGTCTGGCTAGGTATGGTGTTTTGGATTTCTCTGTTCCCCTCCGTCTCTTTGATTGCTAGGTTTCTCAGTTCTTCTAATTTTTCTAGGATTTCTGAAGATTTGCTAATCTGGTAGCATTCTATAGGATTTTCAATCATGTGTAAGTGCGGTTTACTCTGAAGTTCTTGGGTATGCTTGGGAAATACTGCAAGATCTAATATGTTTTTACTATTGGGTGTAAAAATAAGTTCTTTAATATTTTGTTGGACTAGTTCAAGCTCTGGGTACTTACTTGTAAATGAGAAGTCCTTGGAAAATTGAGTTTCCAGTGTCTTCCAATCCCAGGTCTGTCATCTGGTTTCCTCATGTATAAACCAAGATTTCAGGATTGGGCTTAGAGAATGGGGGAACACCTGAACCCATAAGTGAGAGGGTATCTTCGCGGCCTGACGCTATGCCACACACTATTGAATGTGTATCATAGGGTTTGATTCTCCGCTGAACAGTTGCGTAATGTGGAGATCCATTTGCATCTTTGATTCTAACTGCTCCCTATAATAGAACCTATACATGAGGTCTTGCCTTACCTTGTCTCGATTTCTGAGTGCAACTTTATGAGTAGCCCACCATCTGGCGGGGGTGTTATGAAAATCTATATCTAGCATAGATATTATTAGATCTTCTCCCATAGTTTCTTCCATATTCTGCAAAACGTTGCCTAGATCTAAGGTGCCATCGTATATTGGGTTTTCTCTGAATTCAGGCCCAACCCATCTGGTCATTCTGATAGTTGTGCATCTTCTTGAGAATCTTTCATGGAAAACTTGTTTCCAACTATCAAAATCCAGTTCTGAATATTCGTCTGCTGACTGGATACTTTGCCATATTACTGATCCATTTGCAGAGGGGTTTATATAATCGTTTCATGTCCCAGTTGTTACAGTGTACAACTGGTCTAGGTCTTCTCCTTCTATATTATTGTCTATTGGTTCTGTGTACCTAGGTCCTACATATGGATCCAAAGGTTGAACTACCTTGATTCCCTGAGCTTCAAAAGTCATGGTCTCTTTCTTTAGATCAATTACTGCATAATTGTCGTAGGCCCAATCAATGCCAAGTAGCGCAGGGTAGGGGTCCTTGTCTCCCATGATATCAATGACTTCAAAGTCAGCCACTGTTTTTACTCCTTCTACATCGATTTCCATGTTCTCCAATATTCCTATGGGAAAGATACAGTATTGGTTTTCCATTCTTAACTGAATTGGGGAATACGTCAGTCTCAGTTTGCCTAACACTTCCCAAGTCTTATTGGGCAGAATGTTCACATCTGAACCTAGGTCCAACATGACATGTTTAATTTCGAAGTCATCTAACTGGGCTACCAGTCTAAATTCTTTTCTAGTTCTTACTTTTTGTCGTTGAACTCTTTAATTCCTCTTCTTAGGAAGGTTAACTCAAATCCTTGCTTCTGAGGTTTCTTCATTCCCTAGGACTAGGTACAATTCATTGTGCAACTTCTTTGCCAGTTGATCAGTCCCCATAATGTTCGAGAATAATTGAAACCAAAGGTCAACTGCATTTTGAGGTTGCTCAGGTTGTCTTGGTATGCCTATAGGGTTTCTTGGTGCAGGGGGTGAAGCAAGGACTTGTGCCACTTTAGGGTATACAACCAGCTGAGGGGAGTTCTCTTTCATTTTATGATTAGGAATATTTTGTAATACTTCTATGGAATCTTTAAAGAACATTTTTTTATTTATGGGGTCGTACCTGTCTTCTTTAGGTGTTTCTTTCTGAATTTGAGGTAGAGTATCAACATCAGCTCCTGTCTTTGCTCCACCTCGAGTGACAATGTTAAGGTTTGGAAATTGTCCCTTATAAATCCTCTTGATCTCTGAACTGATGAGGTTAGTTCCTCTTTGTCGTGCTCTATCCTCCCACTTTGCGATTAGTTCTGGGCATTCTTCGGTTGTGTGTTCATTGGATCTACAATGAGATCACCATGGTCATCTTGGATGAGGGAAATATCTAGCCAAGTGACCCTGTTCATCACAGTTGTAACATATGCTTGGTCCTCTTCCCCCAATTCTCCCTCCTTTGAAGTCTCCTCCAGCTCCACCTCCTCTAACTCTTTCTGGTCCCTGCGAGTTTTCATTCACCCTGAATGATGTTTGATCTAGCCAGTTTGCAAGAGCATCCAATGCTCTACATTGATTGGTAGTATGTGTGGTGGATGCATAGAACTCACAGTGTACTGTGTTTGGTACTGTTGAATATTTATGCATGATGGGGCACTGTCTCAGTGTATGCCCAAGGGTTCGACATATCTCACAATATTACTTTGTTGGTGTTGCTTGGCCTCCTGGGAAAGCGTGATATGGGGTGGGATGATGGAATGGTGAGTTCTTCGATACTTGCACAACTCCTCTTGTGGGTCCTGGTGGGGTTACAGTCAGATTCTGAGGAGGTCCCAACCCCCTTATTCGTGGACATTCTTTCGCCAAATGACCTTCCGTATAGCATCCCGTGCACCAAACCTGTGTTCGTCCTGGTCTGGGTATCGTCAGCTCTTGAATCTTTTCTGTAAGTGCTGATATCTATCCTTTTAGTTTCCCTAAATTCGCATCTACTAGGGGTTAGGTTACTCTCAGGTTCCTAGGGTATCCCACCATGGATTCGATCTTCATTGATTTTTCCAAGGCGTCTGTTAACGTGGCTATCTACTATTGCGTTAGCGGAATCCGAGTCAGATGTAGCAGTCCATGAATGTACCACTCCCTTTGATGTTCTTCATGGATTGGATGTGCCAAACTCCCTATGGCATATTTAAACTTCCGGTTGTACTCCCAGGTTGATTCACCTTCCCTCTGCTAGATCTCGTGCAAATCAGACAAAGCTTGTTGTTTTGACCTGAGGTAGTTTGAACTCTGCTATGAACATTGTTCATACTTGTTCAAGTGTGAAAGCTTGAACTTGTGTCCCTGACACTCCTGGTTCGATGATATTCATGTACCACTAGAGTGTGCGACCTCTCAAGGTAGTCTGGAACTCGACCAACTTATTTTCATCCGGAGTCCCTCTGGATCTCCAGATTGCTTCGCACAAGAACCAGTGTTGTTCAACATCTTCGTCTCCCTTACCCCAACATTTGGGGTATCTAGCGATCGAACCTCCCATATGGCTGGTCATTTTTGATCCTGTTGTTCATATCAATATGAACCCTAACGGTCCTGCTTGCGATCTACCAGGGGATCCCAATATCCTCCCTGTACTCGCACTTCCTAGTTGTAACTGATTAACTAATTGTACTGGAACAAAACTTGCACGAGAAGGTAGTGTTGAAATTAATGCTTGTATAGAAGGCACTTGGGGTATGGGTGATTCGAGGCTGGTGCCACTAGCTTCGGGGCAGTTTTCTTTGATATGGGGGGTCTTGTTAGCTTCCACTAGGACAATCACTTCGACTAGATTCCCAATTTCTCCTATCATCAGGGTTGAATCTCCTCTTTCTCCTCTAAGATTCATGTCGGTTTCCTCCTCTCTTACATTCTCTTTCCTCCTTCTTGTCCCACCTCCTGGGGAATTTATGCTCTCCTTTCTTATCTCTTGTTCAATATTTGACTGGCCAGTCATTCCTATCTTTTCATCCTCTACAGTTCTTCCATTTGTCTTTCCTCTATTTCTCTCGATCCTCCTTCTTTCCTCATTGTTTCATATTGTCTTGCGGCTTTCTTGATCTTGCCGCGCCACCATTTTTCAACTATGGTGGCTCTCTTCAAGGCTCTCTCATCTCTCGAATTTTTTTCTTGATGTTTCCCCCCCATTTGTCAAAGAACCCTTCTCCTTTCTCATGCCATGACTTTCACCCCGTCTCTCCCTACCCCAAGAAAGGGTGTTTACACTGCCATCTCGGTTGGGGATATAATCAACATCCCTTCCTCCGCCAAGAAAGTCTTAATCCACAGGGGGATCTCTCTTAACAGTCTTCCCCTTGCGCCTTTCTTGAAATTTTCCTCTGCTCACGAGAAAGACTGGTGGTTCTCAGTTGCAAATTCGATTATGTATCCTTCTATCGTTGTGCTAACCCAGAAATCCACAGCTCGTGACTGGGAAATCCAGCCTGTGGAGTGATGCTAACTTGTCGATATCCCATGTTCATATCTTCTTGATCCATCCTTGGAACTCTGGAGCTTCTTGGAGTCTCTTGATCCAGTGAAAAAAATCTTCCGGGAATTTAACCCAGAAAATCTCATACTGGTCGCTTGGTCTTTATGAGTAAAAGATTGCTTCCCTATTAGTTCCCACTAATTTTATTCTTAGTTCCGCTTCTTTCTATGTGAAGGCATCACAGTTTCCTTCCCAACATTAATCGATGCCAGATATATGGATTGGCAGTAGCATTCTTCCTACAGGTTCCCTTTTTACATGGGTCCTGGCAACGAAACCATTTTGTTGGCATGGATTTGATCAGCCCAGGGTTCTTCTCAAGTTACCAACAAAAGGTACCGTGTAGTCTAGAGCACTGGAATTTTTATCTCCTCTAAAGAGAATAAGTCTCAAATGAAGTGTTGTTTAGATAGAAAGATAGGGAAGGGTAGGGAAAATACCAAAGAGAATCCATAGATCATCCATAACTCATTCATGTTCTTGCATGAGAGAAACATCAGATATGAAACATATAACCACAATAATTGAACCTACTTACGTTATGAACAATGATTTAAGCATAGAACCATTAAACAAAACTCATCAACCATAAAGGAACAATGTAATGCACAATTAAACATACAAGACACATCCTATTTTGAAAATTTGGTTCTCCTTTTTCATATTATCTCTGAGATCTTTCTTGCATTATAGACTCAGAATTACATAGAGATATTTAGTATAGACTCTTGGCTATAGGCCTCAGCCACAGAGTTATAATTCCCCAACTGATAGGTCTCGTTTATTACAGACTCTCCTCTTCTCAACTAATCCCAAAACCTTGGGAGAATTTGATAGACATGACTCAACCTGACTCTACTCAACTCATGAATGAGTGAACCAACAAATTGAATGGACGAAAACAACATCAACCGAACCGAACCAACCCTTTTACAATTATATTCAGTCCTATATATAGCTGGGTTATGTTTTCCTATTCGGCTTGCTCGCCTTCTTCTTCTGTTGCAACTATTTGTTTCTTAGGTGGTGTTGCGCTAGCATCCACAACTGCTTTATGTTATTCTTCCTTCCATCATCTGATGAAGTTTGCACGACTCATGCTTATTAAAAAATTGTGCAATTCTTTCTCAAAAAACAAGGGCTCAACAGTGTGCACACAGTCTGCAAGGAGTGCGTTGACAAGGTCTATTTTGAATCATAAAGCTCAGAAGAAATAACGTAATAGTTTCTTTGCAGGAAGCAAAAAGTGACTACCGCAGGGTGCACACAATTGTCGCAAGAACTCAAATCTTGTGTAAATATCTATTGCAGAGAGTGCACAAACCTAGAATTTGACGAAGAGTCGAAGAGACTCCATAAAGAAGTAAAATAACGAGAGCCGAGGAACACCAGGAAGGCGAGAAAGGATTATTTTCAAGATCTTTGGATCTGAGTTTGACGAATTTCCCAGAAAAGTAAGAAGTGCTTGGGAGATTAAAACTTTGAGAAGATCAAGCTCAGGAGGGGTAACACTTTCCAAGAAGTGCGAATGAGATCTAAGAAGTGAACTCATAGGAAGGACAAAGGTCGAAACCTTTGAATCTTTTCTAAAAATATTCTAAGTCTGAAGAAAGCTTGAGCTCAGAGGGAAATATCTGGATCGTTCAATCAACATATAGACAACGAGGAGAAAGTGCAGAGGAAGAAATATCTCAGTAGTTTGGTATAAGTGTAAACGGATCGTGACCATCTGACCAAGGTAAATTGCACTAACTTTAAATATTTCAAAGAACACAGGAGGAACAAAGTCACAAAACACCGAAAATATCTTAACCATCCATCATCAAGGAGGACGCATGGCGTGAGATTATCATTTCACTAACTTGTGACTTGAAGAGGTCAAAGGTTGAGCTACAAGAACTTTCAAAGTAAGAAATCACGAAAGGATCACAACCATTGATATAAGGATGGAGTTGAACCGTAGATCTGACCTTGTCGGGATTTTGCGACTCAGGAAATCAGAGGCAAGAGTTTCAAGAACTTGCGATACGCGAAATCATGATATGATTTGAGATGTAGGATTGAGGAGAGATCCGGACCGTTAATTGTCTAGAGGAAAAAAAAACACTAAGTCACAAAACGCGAAATCGCAACGAGCTTGAAATATTGGCCCACGGTCACAGCGAAGGGTCACACCAGTGAAGGCGAACCGAGGGACTAGCACACGCTAGGCTCTTGTCGGGATTTCGATAGTCGGGAGAGTTCGAGTGACTCACATGTAGAAGTCGTGAACTACGAAATCACGATGCTCCTTTAGAATAGGCGACTGGTCACAACCTTGGTCACATTAAAGGGAGGGCTTAACCAGGAGATCTAGAGCCTAAGTATGCTAAGGTTTCCAAAGGAGTTAAGTAGAAGGACACGAGTTCCATATAACCTGCACTCTAAGGGAAAGAGGGCCTGATAAGTGAATTTGAGATTCTTGAGGGGCTGGAGAGTCAGTCAGAATCAGGTTCTTGATTGATCCTAGACCGAGAGGTCACGCAACCCTTAGGATAGGGGGGGGGGGGAATTTGCATTAAGTGGTAT
>JASDQU011441159.1:986-11421 GCA_032191745.1 Picea mariana
GAGTCATGTACAGTGACTACAATGAGAGCACAAGAAGATTCAGGAATCTAGGAAGAATTGAAGACTTTTGGGTTCAACAAGGAAAAGTTGCACATGGGAAAGAAGTTGTTGCAATTTATGTGGCAGCAAGTATGTTATGGCTTGTTGGGTCAGCCAGAGGAAAGAATGCTTGCATGTTTTCATGTGTTGTTGGTGATGTTGTTGCGTAAGGAGTGAAGCAACCGAGAGTTGAAGTGTTGGTTATAAGTTTTATAAAAGAAGCATGAAAGCTTCTACTACCATCAGACTTTCAGGTAGTATAAAATTTATTAATGGCAGTCATGCAGGTATGAGTTTTTATTACTCTTTTTGCATAATTGTTGAAAGGAAATTTAGATAAGAATTTCCTCAGCCAAAGATATTTTATAAAATCACATGATTATTATTGAATTCATACCACTGGATGTGGTAAAGGCTGGAGGCCTATATTAATTCAAATATTTTTAGCTTCTGAATGCACACACTAACATAGTAGAATGTCATGCTAATTTGGTTATGGGGTAACAACCAAGGATTTAAAAGATAATAACTTTTTGTAGGAATGAATGCCAATAATCTAGTCATGTATGAGACCAGGACCTGGTTGGATATGGCAAGGTATGGATATGGAAAGGTTATGATCCACACAAGTACTAAAAGCTTCCTACTTTTAAATAAAACTTGGGCTACAACCTTTTTTCTAACACTAATGAACACCACATAATTATATTATTGGTGTAGAATTCGGGTCGAAAAGGAAGGCATCCAATTAATTGGGAAGACAATAGAAAGTGTGTGGAGAATGTGTCAACACATTGGCTAGAATTACAACTTATGGATGGTGAGATACACGACTAAGATAAAGAGCATTATGTAATCCAATGCAAGGTGCACTCATTAATTATGCATTGAGAATTGCACTCATGCATAATAAGTGACAGAATTGTATACTAAATGCAATGATTGAATGTGTTTTGTAAGTACATGCATATATATTATTGCATGGAAATAATTGTTACTAACAGATGAAATGTTGTTAACTCATGAAGTTAAGGACATTTCAGGGAGGTGTTAGACATTGCAATAGGAAAGTTGCAAGTCAAGTAGTCACATGAGCATTGACTACATCAATTTTTCTTGTTCAAAAAAAGAAGTAATGAAATTACAGATATTACTGTGAACATGCATATGCATAGAATGACGAGTCATTCTAGTTGATTAAATTGTTGGGTAATTGTGATTGAATTGCTAGGTGCGGGAAATTCAAAGATCACTGCATAATATTTTGTACATATTGCAATTGAATTATGATGTACAACAAATACTGAAAATTTGTTGGATCTATGCAAGATGAAGCATTACAGGAAAAATGGCATGCAATTTGGTGCCTGTGGAAAACCACAAGGATGGATGCATTCATAATATGGAAATAGCCAAGATGAATTATGAAATAGAATTTCATGTTTTGGGGAAAAAGTTGAATTCCCTTTTGAACTAATTGGAGTTCCTAAATGAACTCTTTTATGTTTTCTCATGATAACTGCATGTGGGTGATGCAAATGAGATCATGTTGATAAAAGTTAGAATGTTGACTATAAAGAGTAGCTCAGGGAAGATGTCGATTGGAGACCTTTGAGGGCAATCAGAACTCCTCGAGCCATGGTGCTCTAAGACTTTCGGTCCGGCATCTTGTTGAAGCCCAAGGAAAGGGAGGTGTAATAGCCGATGGACTATGTGATAGTGAAGGTGCACACTCCTGGGGTGGGACAGGCATGTGGGGAAGAGAGACCATTGGTTGGAATGCGGCCAGGGTTTGGTACCTTGGCCTAGACTATATTGATATGGAAGTCTTATCAATCAAAAGATAAGTATCAATTTTTTATTCATTGTATGTTATGTATCTCGTAATTCATATACAGGTTATAATGTTATTAGAATTTCCTGTATATATATATTGCATGTATGTGTTGCTTCTGAATGAATAGGTGTACAAGAAGAGTGTTTACGTCTGTGGAGTCATAGCACTGTTGAGAGTTTATCAATGGATGGAACATCATGGATCTACATCCATTCGATGCTCTCAATGAGGTCTAATTGAATCATGTAACAAGGAATAATAAGATGAATGCTTCCTGAAGAAACTCTATGGAATAGAGCAATTGAGTTTCAACTGTAGTATGGATACTGTTGAGGAAAATATATGAATTGATCTTACTCAAGAATTTTCAGACTTTGCTTGGATAAATCAAAGTAGACGGGAATATAACCCTATGTTTATAGCCAACAAAAATAACGTCCTAACTCACAAAGTATTAATTACGAGTGCTTAGGCTAGTATTTTATCAACAAAATGCTTGTTGGAAATTCACTTTTTATGTAATTTTTTGAATATAACAGTTGCTGAAATAAATGTAAGAACATAAGTAAAGACACCAAGATGATAGTAAAGATAGATGACACATAAACCGATCCTTTATTTCATTCCTATTCACCAAAGAGTCATTTTCTTACAAAATCTCATACAGAAATCTTGGACCAAAGTCAAACTTAGACATCCTCGATGGAACATACAAAAGGACCTCTGATGGAAAACCAAAACTGAACTCTAAAAGATGGATCAAATTTCCACAGATTGCTGCCCACTCGACTCTGCACAATAGCCTTTATCAGTCATGAAAATTAATTCACAAACAAACAAGTCTACACAGACTATCAAAGATAGATCAACACCTCTGAAAAACAAGTGTCTAAATGATTTGATTCAACCCTGAATATTTATGTCTACAATAAGACACTGCTATCACAAAAGATAATTAGGCTTTGATGAATATATGAATGAATTAAAATTGAACTATCTCAAAACAAACTCAAAGAGAAAACCTTAACATGCTTCTTCTTCTATCCTCCTCTTGTTCCTCCCCTTCCTTTTTCTTTTAACAAATTAGAATTGGTTGAAGAAGTTGAACCAATTCATTAGTTAAGTTAATTAAAAGACTCAACTAACTTTAGTTAGGGGGAAGAGTAATAATTATAATAAGGGTCATAAATATTAATAACTAGTAGGTGGGACCCCTTGTGACTCCCTTTAGTTCATAACAATCATAATAATCATAACATAACCATTAGTTAAGAAAAACACGCCTCCTTGTTCCTCCCATCAACATATTCACTTTTGGTAATTTAAGCTCATGAAATTTGAAATTGTTTCAAAAATAATACTCATGTATCCAAAATAAACATGTTGTCCAAAAATCCATGAAGTCAACTGTCATAAAACAATAGATAAAATAAAACTCAAAGTCATATTTTCCCTTGCTAATGCTATTATTCTTTAGTCCTTATTTTTTACAGAGGCGTGATAGGCCTTTGTTTTTAGCCTTTTACTTGAATGTTGCTTCCCTGGATGCATGATTGATTAGCAAATGATCTTTTAATTAACCATTCATGACAACTCTTTTCAAATATAAAATGGATTTTGGGTCAACAATATATTAGACTGATGCAATCCAATCCATACAATTTGTTTTACTGTCAATCAATGAGCAGGGGGTTGGAAAAGGGTTCCATGATAGATGAAGGGGTTGTATTGAGCAAAAATATGATATAATGAGGGGGGGAAAATGGTCACTGCTCAATGAAAAAAACAATCAACTTTAAAGAAACCAATCAAACCTCACTGCAATCCACACATGACACTGCCACTTCCATCTACTTTAACACATAAATTCTCTTGACTGTAACCAATCTAAGAATAGGGAGTGAAAAAATGAATATGGGAAGTTGATGGGATTTATAATTAGCGAAACATTAAATCATGGAAGGGAATAAAGATGATTATTGTTCATGAAATTAACTAAGCAACCCATAAAACATTATGCAAAAACAGAGGTATCAACCATCAATCACTTTTACCAAATAACAATTTATGTGCAGTTAATTAGTTCTATGTTCATAATCAAATATCCAACATAGTGTCACCACATGACAACATATATTCCACACAATTTGTGAGGGGTTCTACTCCTGTCATTTACATTCCTTGCATTTTATAGCAATTGTTAACAGTACCCATTTCGAATCTGTAAACCATCAAAATCAACCACTACCCATACATTACTTCAATCAACAATTATATTCAAATTCATGTTTTCAAAATTCACAATGAAGTCACATAATCAATGCAATCAAGTTTGACATTTGAATGCTTTGACATTCATGAAACATATATATAGGTAGTAAACCCAATAATCCGTGTTAAATTCCAAAAAATGAATGGATATTTAAACATATACCCAACAACCATCATTTAGACACAAGCTATGCACAGGGTAACTCATCTAGGTAATGTAATTCAACCACTTAAAAAAAAMAATTCAATGTGACTTMAAAATTGGACCATCCATCTAACACAACGAGGTCTTGACAACATGCCCCTTTTAACAAATGGTCGATTGCAACAAATAAACACGCTTAAAACTCTGTGAAAACCAAATCATCTATGTTATAYACAGTGYGCAACCAACAAAACCTCGTGATACAACACTTGCTCTTTAACAAAAATAAACATGTAGTCACTAKAATAAATCAACATCTCGTGATGATCCATCAATTTAATATAACATTGCTTCGATTTAGTTACACCGTGATCGAATAWGCTGTGCAAGCTTAGGTTTATGCAATCAAACAAGCATAAGGATGAGGTGGATATACTCTTTATAGACATCTAGTTCAATAGTCATTCGKCCCCAAGAAAAACCATAGTTACCACACCCATTGTTTCATTTGCGAAAACACCATACACACAACGTGACATGTGTGAGCAACATCGAGTATTTGTAAMCAATGCCAACTATCATCCAAATAATCATWAGTGCAATTGTYAGTGACTRTGTATCAACCAAACAATTCGCCACCATTGTAAAAATAATCAATCAACCGAACAAGTTGTTGTAACTATGCACACCCACRCATCAAATTGAATCGAGGAAAATCCCTTCTTCATTAACAATACYGAGTGATTAGTATAAGGAGGGTGACTGTATGCTTTGAAAGTGAGATTTGTAAATGTAGGGTTTATCATTATTATCACAGAGGCAATAACCAAATGCCAAACCAATACGACTTCCATACGACCAACTGGGCGAGTTCGTATCCAAAGTGGTCAGCCATACATTCAATCCACAATAACCCATAACAACTTGACATGCCCAACAATCTTTCTATGAAACCCCAGACTGGAGGGTTAAGGGTTTTCTTGATATCCATCACGGGAGGAACAGATCCAAATTATCGTACTAGTCAAAACTTTGAGGCCAAAGGTGTACACACAAATAGGGCCATGCTTTGTTCGTGGACAAGAAACAATTCCATGACAGGGGCCATAACAGGAGGTAAAACTCACAGACTAGATACAACAATGTGAAAGCATGAATATATCCCACCAAGACCAACAAGGATCCTCTTAAGTAAACCAACAATGGATAACAAAGATCTCTTGTGACTGCTAACGCCCTAGGATAACTAGCAATGCTAAGACTTCAACATCATTTCAAAGAGAATTATCCATGTTTTATCACAAACACCATTTACACAGACACAATGCTTAAGGAAAGCACATATAATACACTTGAGCCAATATCCTTTTCATAACCAGAGTAGATTCATGAAGGGATAAAAAAAGAACATACCTGTAATCAAATGTCATAAAATGTGAGTTGGCCGAGCGGTTCCTCCTTGCTAAGAAATCGGAGCATAACTACAACAGTAATGTTGAGAAGATGGCCTGACTAGGGTAGCATCCAATGGTAGGGTTAAAGGTGATGTGCAGTAAATGCACATCACTTACCTACTACAAGTTCATTGAATTCTTAGTACACGCCAGCTACTAATCAAACAAGTCATCCACCTTGAACCAACAAACTTTAATTTCCAAGAGAGCCACCCATAGTACATATTACCATCTCTACTATGCATAAATACATACGAGCTATGCTATATAAAACCTTGATAACTTGTATGGTTATCCTATGTTAGCTAGGACTTTCCACAAACCTTTTTTTTTAAATGCATATAGTATAGCATGTTAGCACAGAGAAATATTTTCTTTTAGTTTCTCTTCCTTCATTGTTACTAACATGTGTCTGTTGTAGGTGTCACAAGAACAATCAACAATGATAACCATGAAAAATCCAGTGTTACTTGATCTTGGAACAACAAGGGAGCCCTGTATAATATGCCTGATCCATTATCCAATAAAACAAGATATTGTCAACCATGAAAGTAGTGTCGAACAGTAACATACCATCGAATAAACATCAAACTTGATCTCCAATCTACGAGGGGGTCCCACCTACTAGTATTATTTAGCTTTTATAATAATATGCTTTAGGAATACTGTGCAGGCCAAACTTCGTTGTGAATTTAATCGTCACGAAACTGGCGACTCCATAGGAATTTTTTTTTTCAATAGATTTAGAACTTAGAACTCATGGTTTCATAGACCAAGAGCAGCAGGTCAAGAAAATATAACCAGGAAGATTATGCAACATGGGGAAGTGAGCGAATTTAATGGAAAGATGACCGAGAATTTGGGAATAACTTATGAAAAATGTTAAATATGAGGGGTTTTACCACTGTATGCATAATCCATCAACCGAGATCTACTCTTTAACCTTTAAGGAGGAAAAATTCCATATTTTCTCTTAAACTCTCGATGGGTGAAGAAATGGCGAGAAGAAATGGAAGATAACCAATTCTTTATAAAACCGTAGTGGAAATATATAACAATTTCAAGGGTCCTTCAGAGAAGACATCATAACAGTTGTGTAAGCATGATTGTTATTGAGTAACAATGCTTGCAAGAGTGTCACTATGACAAATATGATCCAACATCTTATTCCCTACTGAAACTAAAAGATGATAAAAAAACAAAGCCAAATAGAATTAAATTGCAAAGGATTAAAATAGTAGAAATAAAGTGGCAGAAAAGTAAAGGCAGTAGGAAAATCTTAAAAAAAAACAACTATTGTAAGCAAAAGAAAGAAGGAAAACTTGAAAACAGAGCTAGACTACTAAAATACAGGAAATCCAGATAGCGTAGAGATTTTCAAGTTGGTTCCACGTAATTCTTCAAGTGAGAACCGTTAGTGCTGTAGGAAAACAATCGCTCCTGCAAATCTTTTAGAATGTAAGAATTTGTACCTAAGACAAAAGCGATTTTGAAAGGAGCCAATCATAATTTCTAAAATTTTGAATGTCTTCCCCTATCAGCGTGAGCCAAATCCCATAACAAAACTTTTTCATTGACCTTAAACTTGACAGTTTTGACACTCTTGTTGAAATATTTCTTAATGGTTTGTTGTCTCTTTTTAATATTATCCAAGGCAAACATCCTTTGTTCTTCCAAAGATAGTAGTGCATTTACCCTTTGTGAAACATCTGAAGAACTTAATTCTTCAATATGTAGCATCAACCTCAATGAAGAAAGTTCTAGCTCTATTGGCAAGAGGGCTTCTTGACCACAAACTAGCTGAAAAGGTGTACAACCAATGCTTACTTTGGCGATAGTTTGATCTACCCAGAGGGCATAAGTGACGAGAGTGTGCCACTGACGAGACTTATCTTCGATGAGCCTTTTGACGATTCTTACCAGATTTTTGTTGGTAGACTCGGGTTTCCCATTTCCTTGGGGATAATAAGCTGATGAGGTGAAATGTTTAACCCACAACTTGGATAAAAAATGAGTCAAATTAGCAAAAATGAAAGTGGGACCATTGTCTATAATAATTTCAAATGGAAGACCAAACCTGGAAAAAATATTATTTTCAAGAAAAGAAATTACATGATCGTCTGTAGAATGCTTAAGTTGGACAGATTCAGCCCATTTTGTAAAGTAGTTTATGGCTATCAAAATAAAAACTTTCCCAGCTGAAGAAGGAGGATTAATAGGACCGATAAAATCTAATCCCCACTTTGAAAAGGGAATATTTGGCAGGACAGGTTGTAACAACATGGCTGAAAGGCATGCCTTCCCAAGAAATTTTTGGCATTTGTCACAAGACCTTGAAAAAACATAAGAGTCTTGAAAGATCAAAGGCCAATAATATCCTTTTCTAATAATCTTGAAAGTGGTGGTTTTTGAAGAAAAATGGCCTCCTACATGAATGACAGAGCTTGAAGAATCGTGAGCTTCTTGCAACAATTTTTGTGTGTCTTCATTGTTTACACAGCGAAGCAACACACCATCAACAGATCTTCGAAATAAAAAGTATCCTATAATGACATATCTTGCAGATTCAAGACAAATTCTTCTCCTTTGATGAGTGTCTAAGTTTTCTGGACATCTTTGGTTCTTTAAATAATAAACCAAATTCATGTACCAAGGATGTTCAGACATAGGGAGGATCTGATTGTCAATGTAAAAGAGAGATGAAAGGGAACTATCTTCTTCATCAATTTCTTCACCATTCTCAACAAACTGAGCCAAGTGAAGGGCTAGGTCACGTCCCTTAATAGTGGTAGAAGTCACGATTTTTAGATCATGCTCCTAGATCTTTGCAAGCTAGTGCGCAAGCTTCCCTTAAAGATAAGTCTGTGAGAGAAAAAAATTAACAGCAGGTCAAGGGACTTTTACCAATGTATGCTTACCTAAGATGTAGTGGAGAAACGTTTCTATAGCCTTAACAAGAGAAAAAGTGTGTTTCTCAATAAAAGAGTATTTAAATTCATCATCAAGAAAAAATTAACTCATGTAGGCCACAGTTTTTTAGTTTCCTTGGCCATCATTTTGCATAAGGATAGAAAAATCTGCCTCCTCAATGGCATTAGTATATATCATGAATTCATTCTCAAAATACGGCTTTGCCAAAACCGGTGTAAAGTTGATTGCTTTCTTAATCCCTTCAAAAGAATTTTCAACATAATCAGTCCAGGAAAAATAATGGTCTTGCTTAAGTAGATTTTGGATTGGCTTGACCATTACTACAAAATCTGGAACAAACCTACGGATGAAGTTAATAACCCCCATAAAGGCTTGAACCTATTTCTTGGAAGTATGAGTAGGAAGGTTAAGGATAGTAGCAATCCTTTCAGGATCAATGCTTATTCCTGAATTGGAGACAATGTGTCCAAGGAGCTTGCCCTCAGTAACACCAAAAATGGACTTGGAAGTGTTTAGGGACATTCCAAATTTTCTACATTGCATGAGAAATTTTCTTAGATGACCGAAATGATCTGATCAGATTTTTGAGTAAATTGTTAAGTCATCAAGGTAGATCTGAATTATCTTACCGATCAAATCATCAAAAGATAATTGCATAACTCTTTGAAAGGTGGCACCTTCATTAGATAAAACAAAATACATACGTTTGTAAGTAAAGGTACCCCAACGAGTAATAAAGGTGGTTTTATATTTATCTTCCCTTTTTACTTTGATTTGATTGTAACCGGAAAACCCGTCAAGTAAGGACATCATTTGTGACCTTGCAACTTGCTTCAAAATCATTTCCATGTTGGGGAGGGGGAAGTGGTCCTTTGTACTAGCTCTATTTAATGCACGAAAATCAACACAAAGTCTAATTTGACCAGTTGCTTTCCGAACAGAGACTAGATTTGAGACCCATTCAGAATATTTGACTGGAAAGATGATTCCAGCCTTCAAAAGTTTTTCCAACTCCTTTTGAATAGTTTCTTCTAGCACATGGTTGATAGGTCTTTGTTTTTGCCTAACCATTTTTACACCTTCCTAAATAGGAATGGCATGTTGTATAAGACCAAGATCAAAACCATGAATATCCTCATAAGACCAAGCAAAAACATCTTGAAATTCACCAAGCAACTTGGAAAACTTCTCCTTCTCTTCATCTAAACATTTGACACCTATTTTGACCTTCTTTGGAGCCTCGGGTGTCCCAATGTTCAAGGAGATGGTCTTTCCCACCTTTTTTTTTTTTACTCTTCTTCCTTTTGTTTCTCCTTGTTGCCTACATCACTCAAAGAAAATGAACTCTCTAGAGGAGTCAAGACTTTAGGAATCTTGTTATCTTCTATGGATATAATTTCTTTAGTCTTAAAAGGTTCATTTTGGATAAAAGCACAAATTCTCTCATCATTAGGGAAGACCTAACAAGATTCTATATTGTCGGGAATATGTGGACAATATAGTGATTGAAAGGTACAATCAGGTCTGTGTGGCAGAAGTTGCCGATTTAGGGAAGCTGCAAAAACTACCAACTGATCATCCATTGAGTTTAACTCCCTTTTAACATGGGTGATGTTGAAGGATAAAAGGTTCGAGATAAGGGCCCAAATAGTTTGGGTGTATCATTTCATCAATTTGTTGCTAAGAGAGTAAATTTTACTCACAAGATTCACAACAAGCTTGAAATCCCCAAAAATTGAAATATGACCACAACCAAGA
>JASDQU011441161.1:4610-22404 GCA_032191745.1 Picea mariana
TTCAGAGACAAGATGGGCTTGGTGAGGAACACCTTCCTCGGTAAGAGGGAGTGTTGAGTTTTGTACCTAGGGAGGTGTTCCCCATGTGTTTTTGCTCTCCTTAGCAAATGTGGGATGGACTATACACTTTGTGCCTTGTACTTTTGTCTAATTTCACTTTGACTTAGGAGTTTTAAGTCAAAAGTAAAATTTAGTTATTTATGCCTAAAATGACTATTAATTCACAATGTGGGTGAATTAGAGACATAAAGTGAACTTAGGAAACTTAACCCAAAGTGGGTTATTGACTTAGATACTTTTGGGGAGATCTCAACCATTGATTAGATGGGAGATGAGATGATCTCATCCATTAGTGTCTTAGGTTTCTTTTTGGAGGTTCAAGAGGGGCGCAAAGGGTGAAGGAGGCATTCATTCTTCATTTGCTCACTTGGAGAGGAAGGCTTGGAACATTGAGATGAGGTTTGTTTCATGAGGAGGCTTGAGCTTGGGCGCATGCTTTCATGGAGGGAGGCACATAACTTCTAGCCTTGTTTATTTAGTGGGGAGGTTTCACTTCTGTGGAGGGCGCACTTGCTTATGAGGGTGCATCATTTGTGGGGAGAACTTCTAGCCATCAGATTGCAGTGAGATCAGTTGTAGAGGGAGGCCATCCAGCAAAGCTTCATTCCTGTGGAGGGGTTTTCAGATTTGAGCTCACAGTTAGCTTCTGGAGGAGTTTCAGTGGATTCTAAAGCTTGTATGTGGGGCACACCTTCCTAGGGCGCACCTGGAGGTTTTGGACTTGTGTTTCTGTCTAGATTTGGCTGCCATTGTATTAGGTTCCTCTATATTTTGTACTTGCTATATTCCACCTTCTGCTTTCCTCATATATAGACATATATTCCAAACTGGTTTTCCCCGGGGGGGTTTTATCCAGGGTCATGTTGACCAAAAATACCTTTGTACAAAAATGCATGTGTTAGTCTCTTAGATTTGCTTATTTTCAGCTGTAAAGATCTTTAGGTCTGTTGTATTTGTTTTAGTATGCATGCTAGAGCACCTAAAACTGGTTACTAAAACTGCATACTAGAGCACCTAAAATTGAAAATATAACCATAACAAATCAGCAAGAAGTTTTTGGACTGTTAGCTGTCCTAAAACAACAACAAACATATACATAACAGTTGAAACTTAGAGCCAATCTGTGGTCAAAGACAGACCCAGTTGGCAAGCTTGATAGGACCTGAAAATCTTTATGTATGTTCAAGTAACTAAGAACCATCCTTTTCTATACTGCTTCACATATTGCATTCATTGTTGCTTTGTGTTTTGCTAGGTGAATCCCATGGTCTTTTTATCCTTAATGGGATCCCCAACTACCTGAACTCCAACATGTACCCTTGCTTCCCCTACAATGGTGAGGCTAGTGTGGTTGATTACATCCTTTCCAATAGGACTTGGATCCCCCGTATCTGGAAATTTTTATTTCCCACTAGCTTCAATTGTTGATCACTCCACTCAAGGCCTTTCCCTTCCTCATCCAGTCCTCCCTTGAGACCATATGAAATTCGACGTATTATTATTCATTTCGACAATTGGTATGCTAATGCATATTTCGCTTGCCTCCCCCAACTTATTCCTAAACCTCTTTTCTCTCCATTGCCTCTGCCAAATATAACTTTTTATCCCATATCCTTTGGGAGGCCACCCTTGATTCCTACCTGTTATCGCACAGTTTGTAGTTAAGGTGAAAGAAGGATGAAAGGAGGGAAAACTGGCGTAAGTGAGCCTATCTCACCACTGTTACCTCAATGGGATAACTCTTTCTGTTTAGGGAGGTAAGGCCCAGGGGAGACGTCCTCGGTGACCTGGGGTTTTGAGAAAGAAAATCCTTATGGCTAAGTAATATTATTCCCCCGCACAAGTCACCATCGATCAGAAAGTCTGGCTTAATAGCCAATAAAGATAAAAGATAACCGGAAATAGTAACCAAGAAGTGTACCTGCCCGAGACAAAGCAACAAGCAAACTATACATGCGCAAGGTTACTTGCTAGTTAGTACTTCATATAATCAATGTCTTTCTGATAATAAGCAATTGAGCAATGATATTGATGAAGTAAATCAATGTTGTGCAATGGCAATGATTACAATATATCACTTCATAATAAATGCTAATGGCAATCAATGTAACAATATCAATGTCAAGAAACAACTCCTTAGCTGATCATTCAATTTCTTTTAAAGACAAATAAATGTTGCAATGATAAGTATAACGCTAGTGGATTATAGCAGCAATAAAGTTAGTAATTGTTAGTCTAAGAGCTAGGGTTAGAAGTAGTTAATGGTTGTTCAAGAATGTTTAGAAATTGTGTGTGATCAAGGTACTCGACACTAGAAGTATTAGATCAGTGCGCTACTAGGGCATATTGAGTCAAAAGAGGCTGCAAAGGTCAAAGGACTAAATGATAATGAAAAGACCAAAGACAAGAGGGTTAAATGTTGAGGTGTTGCTAAGGCAAGGCCTCAACAATGAAACCCTAGGGGAGAAAGACTCATTAAGGTGTAGAAACCCTAGGCCTTTGTGCTTTATCCTCCTTTAGCTTATTGGCAAGATGAAATCGGCTAGCTTGAGTAAGGATTTATAGGGCTAAAGACAAGAGAGTTAGAAGGTGAAGTGTTGCTAAGGCAAGGCTTCACCAAACAAACCCTAGGGGAAAACGGCTCATCAAGGTGTAGAAACCCTAGGCCTTGATGCGTTTTCCTCCTTCTTAGCTCAATAACAAGGGAAAAACGGCTAGCTAGAAGAGTATGGATGGAGTGTTGCTATGGCAAGGCTCTATCTTACTTCAGCAAATCAAAATAGCTCTTAACTTGGTAGGGACATGAGACAAGGACCTTAGCATGTGCTTGTCACCTAGGGTTTTAATGCAGAAAATTATAATAACAAATGCAAGTAAATAATACTATAACCATTCAATCAAGAAGTGTTGCAGAAATTCACTTACATAAACCATTCATTCAAGTAGCCAAACCCTAGTTGTAAACCTTACGCCAAGAAGAAATGCCAAAATAGTCCAAAAATAGTCTCCTTCAATAAGTGCGCCTCACAATTTCAGCCAAAACCCTAGAATAGGGCGCAAATTTCAGACCTCACTAATGAGTGAGTGAAAGATGATCCTAATATGAGAGTGAAAACCCTCAATATATTGCATACCAATGACCTTAATTAAATTTTAGGTCATTAAAAGGTCGACAAGGCCAAAATACACAATAATACTGTTTTACATTAAATTGTCATAAATTAAACCCTAATCAAGCAAAAGCAAGACGTCATGCCCCTTCTAGGGTGATGTTAGCCCTTTCTAGGGCAAATGCAGCCTCTTGGAGCAAAACGTTAGCTCTCCTTGGGCTTCTCCAACCTGCCACGTGCCAAACTGCCATGACTGTCTCCCATAACGTCCATGAAGTTGGATGACGTCATGAGCCTCCTGGGTGACATCCTGGTCCTTCCAAGGCCAACGTTCCAATGAAGAGGGCACAACCCCCCTAGGTAAGGCTCTGCTAGGGTGCCTCTGTGGAACGTCCTCCTCTTCTCCGGTGCCCCTTGCTGGGGTCTCAACATCCATCTGGTGGGCTCTTCACCCCCAAGAGGTCCGAACTAATCATCTCCCCATGTGTACCTGTCCAATGTGGTACCTACCCGTCGGGCATGATCCTGCACATCAACAGCTACGCCCTCCATGGGCTCATAAGTCACAGTGATCATAGCAATGTCAATCACATCTCATCATCAATATTATTAAACATGTGCATAATTCCCCTTTTACCCCAGTCAAGTGCTCAAAGACATTATACAAATCTGCAATACAAGTTTGGACGAGGTGACAGGGCGTCCTATTGGGCTAGTGTCCACTGGAAAAGGGATGTTGCCGAAATCCAAGTCATGTAAATGGGTGAGGTGGATAAGGGATGTCTTGACAAGGGGTGCAGTGAATGCATGGAAATGCAGGGCTTACCTGTGGGTGCCTTTGTAGAAGACGAGCTGCACCTGTCCTAGATGCAAATGTTACCAAGCCCATTCATGCCTTTTATTCTTTACTCTTTATTTCTTTTTCTTCAAGAAGCTAATCAGGGGACACTGCCCTGGCGTGGTGACCAGTGGTGGCAATGTTACCCACAAGCACTTTCACGGAAATGAGAAGGCTGGCTCGTGATGAGACCCCCTTTCTCTTGGCCATGCCACTAAGAGCCACTACCCTGGCGTGGTAACCAGCTACTAGTAGTGTCATACTGCTAGGTGCCCATGGACCTAATAGGTTGGCTCRTGATGAGACCCCTTATCCTCTGACTAGGTCTTGTTTTTATTATTTTTTATGGGTCCCTCTTGTTTCTTGCTGAGAAGCCTTTTACTGCTTTTTCGGGGATCCCTGGGTTAAGCATCTCGAGGTTTTATTTATAGGCTTTTAACTTTTGCCAGTTTGCTTTTACCTTCAGGGCCTTTAGCCCCTTATTCCCACAAGGCAAGGTGCAACCCTTAAATGATTGGTCAACCCAATGCCCCGACAAATGTAATGGGATGGATGAGTGGGAAGCAAGATCAAAAAGCGCTAATATGACGGGAGTAGACGATGAATTTTCAGAAATTCCCCTAGTGGCAACCCAAAACCTATGGGCACAGGCTTACTAGGGCATCTTGTCATTCCCCCCAGACATGGTCAAGTGGATAGGTATAAGATCCAAGCATTTGTTAGAAACAAAAGGAATTAAATGCACATATTCAAAGGTTTTGAGGATCAGAGTGACACATACCATGATACACAGACTCATTACCTCATGGAGCAAGAACCATCTCTGATACAGGACCAAGCCGAAGGTGATGGATGCTGCTGCTGCTGACAAAGGGGAGGCGCTGAAAGGGAGAAAAGATGGCCCTCTAGGGCCATGCTCAAGTCGATCTGGCTCTCGGTACTCCATGTCTAGGACCTGTGGGCCTCGAGACATAATCTCCTTAGTTATCCCTAAAAGTGGGGGATAACATCAGGCTCCAACTCGGGGACATGTGCTCATCGTAGAGCGCATGAGAACCTCAGCATCTCTGGCATAACCTGCAACCTTCTTGATCTCAATAGAAACTATTAGTAATCATTTGGGGTGGTGATATCACCCCTAGCTCACACATATATATAAAACTGAAATAAAAACAATTATATGTACAAGTGTGAAAGCAAAGTACTCTGGCATGCAATGCAATGGTATATACAATGAATGCAAAATGCCTACCTATTTACCTGTACTTACCTGTGAAGTCAGGTCCCTCCACCTTGGTGGGGTTTGAGGAGGTGCCCGCTGACTGGAAATGGGTGCCTTCTTCCTTCCAAAGTGGACAAGTAGTAAGAGTCGTCAACTGTTTTTCTTCCAACTTTGAAAGGGTCGAGCCAAAACTGAGTACTTCCTTTGACATTAGTAGGCTCTCCTTTGTTGGTATCCGACATCCATACTACGTCCCCCTCCATGTACTCTCTGATTTTGAATTTGGTTGTTCCCTGAACCACCCTGGTGTATTGTGCAGAGGGAGGAGGGTGGGATTCTGCTGTAAAGACTTCCTGCTGGGAAGGTCGAATCAGTATGTCACTTCTCATGTTTTTAGTAACTTTGCGTTCCCAACTTCCTTGTATTTATATTTGTCTAGGAGTTGCTGGTATTCTTCTTCTTGGGCCATTGAATTTGATTGAAATCTTCCTCTGTTGCAAAAGGCATATCACTCGGAGAAATCTCAGGAAGACTTTCCATAATTTTCTCAGGTGCTTTGTTATTTTTGATGGGATCACTAGCTTCTTGGACATGGGTTCTGGTCACTGGCACATTTGGGAGACGACCTATTGTTCCATTGTTCAAAGGTATATTCACATAAGTGAGGTCCATCTCAAGGGTACCACCCAACATTAAGGCAAACTTCCTAGACAACAACATTCCCCACACATTTGGGACGTCTACTATCATTATGTCTATGTGGATTACTTTCTCAGGGTATTCATTAAGTCCAACTTCCACATTTTCAACTACTCCATGTGTGGGTATGGATTTAGACTTGAATCCACACACATTTCTGTAAGGTCGTGTGACTTTCAGGCCCAATTGTTGCATGACCTTGAGAGACATCATGTTAGCACCGACCCCTGAATCCAACATGCAATTGTCGAGGCTTTTATTATTCATTAGCAAGGTCATGAAAAAGGGCGGGTGTTCATCATACTGGACCCTAAAGTGATCAGCTTGTAACATAATAGGAGGGTCCATAGGTCCATCTGGTTCTCTAAAGAAATGATCAAATCTTTCTTTAACAAATGGTACCTTAATAACTTCTCTGAGAGGGATGGTCACATGCATCTTGGATAGTGTCCCTTCGAAGTCAAAGTTCAAGTCCACCTTTTTGGTTTTGGGTGCTTCAGGAGGAAGAATGCTCGAGGGTGAAGGCTTTGTTTGAGTTATTGCAGGAATGGTAAGGGTAGGTTGGTTTAGCTTCTTTATCCTATATACCTGAAATTCTCGTTTCACCAACTTTTCCTTTGATTCTGGGTCCAAGTTGTTTATTATTTCCATTCTAGCCTTCCTGGCTGCTTGTTTTATCTCTTCTCGGTGTTCCTCAGGAGTGATATTGAGGGAAATCTGGGGGCCGTCTATAATATGGCCTACGTTGTTTACTTGGTCATGGGCTTTAATAGTTCCGAAAACATCTCCTTCCCACTTGACGAAGCCAACTCTTCTTATCAAATGGTCATCTTTTCGTGTAGGACAATAATCATCCCAGTCTTAAGAAATGTCAGAGGCATCGTCACGACAATCATCCCAATTTGCATCTCTTTCTTGCTCCAGAAGGATGTGGCGGGGTTCCATCAAGGCCCTATCACTTATGCATGTTTCTTGCAAAAGTAACACCTCCTCATCACCTAGTGCAATATTCTCGTGGTTGCGAGAAATACTTTGGTCATGCTTTCCCTTAGTCCATGTTATTTCACTAATAATATCTTCTTCTGTCAAGGGAAAAGTTGGCCAACCTTGAAACAAGCACTGATCTACTGGGTTATAGTCACTAGGTCCATGATCATTTGTTAATGAGGAAAAGGGTGTTTGCTCATCTTTCTCAAAATAACCAATTTGTAATAGTGTGGAAGTTCCTTCGAACGATAGTTGGTCATCCGGGTTTTGCTTTGTCAAAGAAGGATTTCCAACATTTCACGAATCGTTTTAACTTTTTGCAAGATATAGGAGATACTATCGCTTAGGTTGGTGCTATCAATGCCAGGTTTTGGGAAACGTTGGGGTTGATTGTTAGTATACACTTGGGGTTCTTCAAACTTCATCCCTGAGTCCTCATTTGTTTGGCGAAAGTATTCACACCCAAGCTTACTTGTATCTTGACTTTCTTGGATTTGACTTGACGTGGTCAAGGTGAATATGGAATCTTCAAAATTAGGTCTCTCATGAGTAGCCATACTTAAACCCCCGGAAGGTTCATGTTGTCTTGAAAAATTTAAGGCATCTTTCATGTTTGAGAAACCTGTGCTCCATTTCCTATGGAAAGCATTGTTTTCTAACTCTAGAATCTCTAGGAGGTCATGCTCTGGCCCTTCCATGCTTTCCTTATTTACTCCCTAGATGTCTTCATTGTTCAAAAGGTTGACGTGATGGGTGAGGCTGCTAAACTTGAGATTCTCTTCAATTTGGCAGGCAACGTCTTGAGCTTCTTCTAGGTTTGCAGGGAAATGATTCTTGAGGGTGAGTTGTAAAGTCCCTTCAAAAGAGTTGAGGTACTGTTGGAGAATCATGCT
Organism: Picea mariana; assembly: GCA_032191745.1. Taxonomy (NCBI): domain Eukaryota; kingdom Viridiplantae; phylum Streptophyta; class Pinopsida; order Pinales; family Pinaceae; genus Picea; species Picea mariana. The sequence continues at coordinate 12,420 of JASDQU011441161.1, forward strand.
CTTGGGTAGGAAATTGGGCTCAAGTTTGTGAATAAGAGTTTGAACCTATCATTGAATCCCCTAACGTCTTCGTTTGTTTGTTTTCAGGCTTCGAGGAATTGAGAGTAAAGGGAATCCATGCTTTCCTTTTCACACCAACTGTTCTTAAAGATCTGTTCAAGATCCTCAGGGGTTTTGATGCTTCCTTTCAGGAGATTGTTAATCCAGTTTCTGGCACTTCCGATGAGTGAGCTCACAAAGACCCTTGTAAAGACATCAAGGTGTTCCTGTCCGGATTGGTGAAATTGAAACCCTTCATAAAACTTGGTCCAACGAGAGGTGCCACATGATCCCTTTTCTCCTGAAAATCTAGGTATCCAGGAGTCAACCTTACTGAGTAGATCATGCTGTTCTCCTGGGGTGTTAGCTAAGTCTAAAGAGCCTAAATGTTCTTTGTGAGACCAATTGGGAGAACTCACGGGGATAACAGGATTTGTAGAGGCCATAGTAGTAGATGGAGGTATGTACTGACGCTTACTACGGGTCGTCATTTGTGGAGTCGCTAGATAATTTTCTTGAAATTACCAAAGAGATAAGGGAAAACACCCTAAGTGGAGTCACCAGGTAAGCTTGTAAGATAAAGACTCTTGAGCCAAGGCTTACCAAAAAGTGTCGTCTTGAGGAGAATTGACTCAGTGTTCCCAGCGACGGTGCCAAAATGTTATCGCACAGTTTGTAGTTAAGGTCAAAGAAGGATGAAAGGAGGGCAAACTGGCGTAACTGAGCCTATCCCACCCCTGTCACCTCAATGGGATAACTCTTTCTGTTTAGGAAGGTAAGGCCCAGGGGAGACGTCCTTGGTGACCTGGGGTTTTGAGAAGGCAAAGGCTTATGGCTAAGTAATATTATTCCCCCTCACAAGTCACCATCAATCAGAAAGTTCGGCTTAATAGCCAATAAAGATAAAAGATAACCGGAAATAGTAACCAAGAAGTGTACCTGCCCGAGACAAAGCAACAAGAAAACTGTACATGCGCAAGGTTACTTGCTGGTTAGTACTTCATATAATCAATGACTTTCCGATAATAAGCAATTGAGCAATGATATTGATGAAGTAAATCGATGTTGTGCAATGGCAATGATTACAATATATCACTTCATAATAAATGCTAATGGCAATCAATGTAACAATATCAATGTCAAGAAACAACTCCCTAGCTGATCATTCAATTGCTTTTAAAGACAAATAAATGCAGCAATGATAAGTATAACACTAGTGGATTATAGCAGCAATAGAGTTAGCAATTGTTAGTCTAAGAGCTAGGATTAGAAGTAGTTAAAGGCTGTTCAAGAATGTTTAGAAATTGTGTGTGATCAAGGTACTCAACACTAGAAGTATTAGATCAGTGCGCTACTAGGGCATATGGAGTCAAAAGAGGCTGCAAAGGTTAAAGGACTAAATGATAATGAAAAGGCCAAAGACAAGAGGGTTAAATGTTGAGGTGTTGCTAAGGCAAGGCCTCAACAATGAAACCTAGGGGAGAAAGGCTCACTAAGGTGTAGAAACCCTAGGCCTTAGTGCTTTCTCCTCCTTGTTTAGCTTATTGGCAAGATGAAATCGGCTAGCTTGAGTAAGAATTTATAGGGCTAAAGACAAGAGAGTTAGAAGGTGAAGTGTTGCTAAGGCAAGGCTTCACCAAACAAACCCTAGGGGAAAACGGCTCATCAAGGTGTAGAAACCCTAGGCCTTGATGTGTTTTCCTCCTTAGCTCAATAACAAGGGAAAAACAGCTAGCTAGAAGAGTATGGACGGAGTGTTGCTATGGCAAGGCTCTATCTTACTTCAACAAATCAAAATAGCTCTTAACTTGGTAGGGACATGAGACAAGGACCTTAGCATGAGCTTGTCACCTAGGGTTTTAATGCAACAAATTATAATAAGAAATGCAAGTGGTTTTAATGCAACAAATTACTATAACCATCCAATCAAGAAGTGTTGCAGAAATTCACTTACATAAACCATTCATTCAAGTAGCCAAACCCTAGTTGTAAACCTTCCACCAAGAAGAAATGCCAAAATAGTCCAAAAATAGTCTCCTTCAACAAGTGCGCCTCACAATTTAAGCCAAAACTCTAGAATAGGGTGCAAATTTCAGACCTCACTAATGAGTGAGTGAAAGGTGATCCTAAATTCCTAATATACCCTCAATATATAGCATACTAATGACCTTAATTAAATTTTAGGTCATTAAAAGGCCGACAAGGACAAAATACACAATAATACTGTTTTACATTAAATTGTCATAAATTAAACCCTAATCAAGCAAAAGCAAGACATCATGCCCCTTCTAGGGTGATGTTAGCCCTTTCTAGGGCAAATGCAGCCTCCTGGAGCAAAACGTTAGCTCTCCTTGGGCTTCTCCAACCTGCCACATGTGCCAAACTGCCATGACTGTCTCCCATAACGTCCATGAAGCTGGATGACATCATGAGCCTCCTGGGTGACGTCCTGGGCCTTCCAAGGCCAACGTTCCAATGAAGATGGCACAACCCCCCTAGGTAAGGCTCTGCCAGGGTGCCTCTGTGGAACATCCTCCTCTTCTCTGGTGCAAAACCCTCTATCCTGTCTCTGCCCCCTACTGGGGTCTCAACATCCATCTGGTGGGCTCTTCAGCCCCAAGAGGTCCGAACTAATCATCTCCCCATTTGTCCCTGTCCAATGTGGTACCTGTCCGTCGGGCATGATTCTGCACATCAACAGCTATGCCCCTGATGGGCTCATAGCAATGTCAATCACATCTCATCATCAATATTATTAAACATGTGCATAAAACCCCTTTTACCCCAGTCAAGTGCTCAAAGACATTATACAAATCTGCAATACAAGTTTGGAGAAGGTGACAGGGCGTCCTATTGGGCTAGTGTCCACTGGAAAATGGGTGTTTCCGGAAGAGATTAAATCCAAGTCATGTAAATGGGAGAGGTGGATAAGGGATATCTTGACAAGGGATGCAGTGAAAGCAGGGAAGTGCAGGGCTTACCTGTGGGTGCCTTTGTAGAAGGCGAGCTGCACCTGTCTTTGATGCAAATGTTTCCAAGCCCATTCATGCCTTTTATTCTTTATTTTTTATTGCTTTTTTTTCAAGAAGCTAATCAGGGGACACTGCCCTGGCGTGGTGACCAATGGTGGCAATGTTACCCACAAGCACTTTCACGGAAATGAGAAGGCTAGCTCGTGATGAGACCCCCTTTCTCTTGGCCATGCAACCAAGAGGCACTACCCTGGCGTGGTAACCAACTGTTAGTAGTGTCATATTGCTAGGTGCCCATGGACCTAATAGGCTGGCTCGTGATGAGACCCCTATCGTCTGATTAGGTCTTGTTTTTATTATTTTTTATGGGTCCCTCTTGTTTCTTGCTGAGAAGCTTGCACGAGGTTTTATTTCTAGGCTTTTATCTTTTGCCAGCTTGCTTTTACCTTCTAGGCCTTTAGCCCCTTCTTCCCACAAGGCAAGGTGCAACCCTTAAATGATTGGCCAGCCCAATGCCCGGACAAATGTAATGAGATGGATGAGCGGGTAGCAAGATGAAAAAGTGGTGATATGACGGGAGCGGATGATGACTTTTCAGAAATCCCCCAGTGGCAACCCAAAACCTATGGGCATCGGCTTACTAGGGCATTCTGTCATTCCTCCCAGACATGGTCAAGTGGACATGTATAAGATCCAAGCATTTGTTAGAAACAAAAGGAATTAAANGACGGGAGCGGACGATGACTTTTCAGAAATCCCCCAGTGGCAACCCAAAACCTATGGGCATCGGCTTACTAGGGCATTCTGTCATTCCTCCCAGACATGGTCAAGTGGACATGTATAAGATCCAAGCATTTGTTAGAAACAAAAGGAATTAAATGCACATATTCAAAGGTTTTGAGGATCAGAGTGACACATACCATGATACCTGGACTCATTACCTCATGGAGCAAGAACCATCTCTGATACAGGACCAAGCTGAAGGTGATGGATGCTACTGCTGCTGAGAAAGCAGAGGCGTTGAAAGGGAGAAAAGATGGGCCCTCCAAGGCCATGCTCATGTCGATCTGGCTTTCGGTACTCCATGTCCATGACCTGTGGGCCTCGAGACATAATCCCCTTAGTTATCCCTAAAAGTGGGGGATAACACTACCCTCACACCATTCATCACAGCAAACTTGTGTTGATGATTGCATCGTCGTGTGACATTCTCCAAGATACGTTCTCCTCTGTGATTGAGTTGAGTCAACTTGTGAGAGAGCCCAGTGTTGGGTGTGCCCATGTGATGGGGTGTATCGTTCTCCTCCGGACTGAGTTGAGTCCTGCCCCAGTGTTGGGTGTGCCCATGTGATGGGGTGTATCATTCTCCTCTGGACTGAGTTGAGTCGTGCCCCCAATGTTGGGTGTGCCCATGTGATGGGTGTATCATTCTCCTCTATGTGAGAGTTGAGTCGATGTGGTCTCCTGCCTTTGTACTCCTGTGGACTTAGTTGAGTCAGGCTTGAGATGGTACTCCAGATGATTCTCCTGTGGACTCAGTGGAGATAGAGATCTGTTGAGTATGACATCCCTGTGGCTGAGCACAGGTGGACGTGTCCCTAGTGGTTGAGCACTAGTGGACGTGTGGATCCCTTGCTATATTGTCTAAGTGCAAGATTTACTTGTAACCCTAATTATTATGTAAAGGGTACAAGTCGGCTCCACCATATGTGAAAGATAATTAATGTTTATTGTAATAAATAATTATATTTCTGAGGTATTGAGGTCGGCCCTATTGTGCCAATAGACACACCTATTTCTGTGTCTGGTCTAGTATAAATAGAGGTAAATTCCCCATTGAGGAAATACACACTTCACTTGTCATTTGGAAATTTCAGACCTACCTTTAAGGCTGAAGTGCGCACCTCTCTTGGGTGCTAGTTTCAAAGTTGTAGAAGCATTGTCTTGTGTGCATTAGGGTTTATGGTTGGGGGCTCTTCTCTTGAGAATATAGCAAATGATTGCTGGGTTTTCTTCCCTTGAGTAGAAGTGTTTCCCACGATATTTCTTGTGTTCTTGTGCATGGTAATTCTTCTTGTGATTTTGGTTATTGCAACAGTTGTGTATGGTGTAGCTGTATTTGTTTATGGTTCAAGTACATGCTAAATGAAATAAACCTCATGCTTGAGCCTAACATAGTGAAAATTCAACCTGGTATCAGAGCATAGGACTTGAAAGAGCCAATGCACAAGCCTTCAAGCTAGACATCCTCTCTTTTGCAGAACCGTACGACCCTCCTAGGGTTTCCAGAAAAAGGTACGACCCTCTCCTTTTTGGTTGTTTTAGCACCTTCCACTAAAACGTTGTGGATAAAAATAATATAGGAGTGTACGGCCTCCTTCAGCGCACCTCCAACAACCTTCAGATTGCAATTTCGAGACTTTTGGATTTTTTGACCTATGGTTTCTAGGGTTCCAAAATTTTCTGCAGAATTTCGGTTTTAGGGTTTTTGCAACCCATTGAAGGAGTTTTTCAGCTAACCAGTGTTCTTCTGACTTTCACGGCTTATTGTTGGCAGTCATAAGTCCAATGATACCTAAGGTTGCTAGCCTAGCCTAGCCGTTAGGTTTCCTAGATTAGTTGCTAAGGGTTTGTGGAAGAATCTGCAAACCATGAGGAACAAAACCTTGGTGGAAGATAGGCTTGATGGATCAAGAAACTTCAGTTCCTGGAAGTCAAGACTACAGATCACCCTAGAAGAGGATGACCTATTGAGTGTGATACGAAAGGCTTTACCAGAGACAACTACCGATGAAGAGAAAGAAGAATGGAAGGAAGATGACGTCAAGGCAAGGAAGATAATCATCTACTCAGTAAGATATCATCTCCTACCTCGTATTTCCAACTTGAAGACAACTCGTGAGATGTATGAAGCATTGGAGAATATGTTTGAGAGTAACAACACCCTCAGAGCTCTTACATTGAAGGGCCAACTTCAAAATATCAAGATGACAAAAGATGACACTGTTGCTACCTTCTTCATGAAGATTTCAGAGATCAGAGATCAGCTAGGTTCCATTGGAGAAATCATATCAGACAGAGAACTCATCTTGACCACTCTCAATGCTCTTCCAAGACATTGGGAACCATTTCTTCAAAGTATCAGTGGTAGAGCAAAACTACCTACTTTTGATCATCTATGGACATACTGTACCCATGAAGAAATTAGACTTACAGCTAGAGGAGTGCAAGAATCCCCTCATGATGACAATCATGCTCTTTCCTTTCATACAAAGAAAGTAGAAAGAAATAGAAGAAGCTTCAGTCAAGCATTCAAAGGCGAGAAGACTTTATCAATTTCAGGGTATGATCATAGAAAAGACAAATCAAAGATCCAGTGTTTCAGATGTGACAAGTATGGACACTTTGCGAGAAAATATCCTACCAGGAAGAAAGTAAGACAACATGCCTCCACTGTTGACATTGATTCAAATCCACCTCGGAAAGATGAAGACATGAAAGATGAGGTTTTCTTCTTCTGAGCTTTCTCAGGAGGACCAAAAACAAGATTGAGCATGACTGTAGACTAAGGTAAGTTTTGTACTACATTCCTTATTTGATTTCATCATTATCCTGTAGTTGCTTGCATTTTGATAATAAAGGGTATTATCCTTGGGGTGGGAGCCCTCATAACTTGGACCATTATCCCTGGTAAGGGAGTCCAAATTTTCTTGGTTGATTATTATCCTAGTACATGAGGCCATTTTGGTTGTTATCCCTACGAGAGGCCATCTTGGTTATTATCCTAGTACGAGAGGCCATCAAAGTACTGTAGAGTCAGTAGAGGACTTGAGAAGACATGAGATGCCTCCAGGTTAGCAACACAGGAAAAGGAAGATGTCTATCCTTTAGACTTTAGAGGGAGTCACTTGACTCAGAGGGAGTCAAACTATCTGAGAAGAAGGAAGAGACAATACCTTCTCCCCCTTCAATAGTTCAGAGGGAGACAATCATTGATCCAGCCGATCTAGTTGCTCCAGTTGATGTTCCCAGAGACATTGCAGTAGGCCATAAAAGACCTGCTTGGGCTCGACAAACTTAGCAAGAGGCAGAGGGACATGCAACTCCTCGAGGCACATTCTGAGAGAGAAAGAGACCACAGATATTTTTGAGCTATGTTTTAGCCATGAGCCACATCATTGATACTGAGCCTTCTTGTCATGGAGAAGTAGCAGCCTAGCAGGTCAGCAGGGATGGAAAGATGCCATGACAGAGGAGTATCAGTCCATCATGAAAAATGATGTATGGGATATTGTTCCGAGACCAGAAGGGAAGTCTGTAGTGACTTCCAAGTGGATCTATAAGATCAAGCATGCAACTGATGGAAGTGTCAAGAAGTACAAAGTGAGATTTGTGGCAAGAGGATTCTCACAGTTGGAGGGAATTGATTATGAGGAGACATTTGCTCCAGTAGCATGATATACTTCCATCCGTACTATCATTGCACTAGTTGCATCCATGGGTTGGAAACTACATCAGATGGATGTAAAGACAACCTTTCTCAATGGTGAGATTGAGGAAGAGGTTTACATCGAGCAGCCAGATGGATTCATGATACATGAGCAGAAATCTCATGTGTGCAGGTTGAAGAAAGCCCTGTATGGACTAAAGTAGGCACCTTGTGCTTGGTACGAGAAGATGGATGGATTCTTGATGAGTTTGGGCTTCGGCATGAGTGTTGCTGATCTAAACCTATATTATCACATTGTTGGTGACGAGTGCCTGATCTTGGTCCTGTACGTTGTTGACTTATTCCTCACCGGTTCAGAGAGACTTATTGTTGAATTCAAGTGTGCATTGACTTCTGAATTTGAGATGAACGATCTGGGTATGATGCACTACTTCTTGGGAATAGAAGTATGGCAGAGGACTGATGAGATTTTCCCGAGTCAAGGAAAATATACAGTGGAGATATTGAAGAAATTCGGTATGACAGACTGCAAATCCAAGCCTACACCGATGGTGATGGATCTAAAGAAAATGAACGAGGCTTCTATTGATTCAGGTGAGATTAATCCACATCTATACCGACAGCTGATTGGATCATTGATGTATCTGGTTAACACTAAACATGATATATGCTATGCAGTGAACGTACTCAGTCAGTTTATGAGTTAGCTGAGATAGACTCACTGGATAGTAGCGAAGCATGTATTGAGATATCTACGAGGAACAATTGGATATGGCCTGAGATATGCCTGTGGTGTAGACATGAGATTGCAAGGATATGCAGATGCAGATTGGGCATGGAGTGCAGTGCATTGGAAGAGCACATCTGCTTGTTGTTTTACCTTGGGGTCTGCCATGGTTTCCTGGTGCAACAAGAAACAAAGCTCTGTGGCGTTGAGTACCGCAAAAGCAGAGTATATAGTGTTGAGTGTGGTAGTCCGCGAAGTAATGTGGCTTCGCAAGCTTCTTACAGACTTATTTGATCATGAGATGGATTCTACCATTATTCATTGTGATAACTAGAGCTGTGTGAAGATCTCTGAGAATCTTGTGTTTCACAATAAATTGAAACACATTGAGATCAAATACCATTACATCAGAGACATAGTGCAAAGGAAAGCAGTACACGTGCAGTACCTTCCTACACATGAGCAAATTACAGATATCTTCACCAAACCGCTTGCCAGGACGAAGTTCGTGTACTTCCGTGAGAGACTTGGCCTAGTGGAGAATGCCTCCTGTTGACCACCTATTCAACTAGGGGGTCAACTCCATGTAACATGAATATATGCACTTGATGGTGCTACCAAGTTGAAGACTTGTTGGTTCTACAAGGCAGTTTTGGCCTTCAACATTTTGTTGTAATTGGAATTTCCGCTCCCCTGCGTGGGATAATAATGTAATGGGTCTACATGGATCATAGTTTAAGTCAGTTGCATTAGGACTTCTTYATTAGGAGAGTTCCTTTCACTGAGTGTTTTTTATCCTCAGGTCATTAATTGGGCTTTTCAGCCTCATTAATTTCCCTTGAGTTTTTCACTCCCCACAATAATTTCTCCAAAGTAGTGAAAGGCGTTCTAATGGACGAGACCTATGTAACTAAGGTCTAGGAATGTTGTAAATGACCATGTTAGACATGTCCTAGAGTCTCGCGGAATTCCATTAAGTTTTGATAGGAGTTTTTTTATAATTAAAATTCTCGGAAACTGGGGATTTTTAATTATTTAAAGAAAGTGGTCCTTGGGCATTTTGTATAAGGGTATGACTACTCAAATCAAATGGTTCATACACCCCTACACCCTTGGACCAAGTCTAAGCTCATTTGGACAAGTTTTGCTCAGTCTTGGTCCATGAGGAGTCAAAGTCAGTAAAAAATCAACATGTAATTGGCTTAATCAAAATTGCTGAATTTTTTAAAAGTCATGAAAGTCATGAGAGAGTGTGGGAAAAGTGTCCCAATAGCCTTTCCTAAGTTGGGAAAACATTTTCCAACTTAGAAAAACCCTCTTAGCCTAACTCACAACCCACATTCATCATTCTCCTAGAAGAGGGGCTCCCCCCTCTTGCTCATATTTCATAAAAAATGAAATACACCATGGGAACCCCTAAAACTTTAGGAAAGATCCCCACCTGACTTTTAGATAATAGGGAAAGGGGTTTCCCCCTTCCCAACTCACCCCTCATCCTCTCACTTGCTCTCTTTGATGGGACCCTCCTCCTTTGGATGGGTGACACTTGGAACCCATCCAAGTGGGCTCCCTCCTCCTCCTCCTCCTTTCCTATAAATTGAGGCCTCTCCTCCTCATTTTATCATCTCCTCTCATAGCAAGTCTATTATGCCAAAATTCTCTCTCTTCCTCACTTTCTCATGCTCTCTCATGTATGAATCTTGCTACAAGTATTTGTGGTGATATTTTGGTGGATAATAAAGGAAGCTTTGGAGAATCTATGGTGTGCATTGGGAGTCTTCTTGGTGTATCCATCTT
>JASDQU011441162.1:7663-18730 GCA_032191745.1 Picea mariana
AAGACAACTCAATACTTGAGATTGGATTCGTCAGTATGACTGACATATCTTCTTGATTGTTGATGACCATCACCAAGAAGGAATACACCCATAGGGATTCTTTACTCTTGCATATGTCTTAAATTTGAAACATTTATACGAAGGATGGTTGTACTATCCACAATGCTCGCAAGGATGGAGATCAAAGCACTAATATTTCATGTGGCCAACTCGCTGACAATGTTGGAATATTAGAATATGCTCTTGAACTGGAGCAAGTGAATGTGAACTATGTTGGAGAAATCCAACAATCTAGAATTGGATCAGTCTGGTGTAATCTACATTATGAAAGGTGAAATCCTTTTCATATCCGATACCTATTCTATGCTTGTTTATCCTTATTTCTTCCCAAGGTCTGATGATCCACTTGGAAAGAGGAAGTTGATCTATACTTGAATCTGGAGTTGTCTCATTGAGTTGTTCATAGGCAACATCATGTTCATCATCTTTTAAAACAGGGTTATGAACAAGAACTAGTTCAAAGTGTTGTTGCAGATTCTGTCTCTCAATGGCATCATGAAGAAGACGAGTCTAGGTTTGCAACAATCCTTCTTTGGCTTGTGTAACTTGCAAGCATGTTATGATAGACTGTAAAGTGGTTTTGTCAATGGGACTGCATTATTCATAGAAGAGAGGATTAGAGTGTTCAATAACTCTAATAATTCCTCGACTCGAGCCATAGCTCAGATCTCACAGGGTTTCTTGCAATTCCACCCTTTACGTGACATACCATATTCAATGTCAGGAGCTCGAGAGTAACATGTCTCATTCTTTGTAGATACTGCACCCAATACAACCAGAATTGGCTAGATGGATTTGTACTAGGAAGATGAAACTGCCCATCGAGGATAAATAGGAACTTGTATTCTTTTTTGCTAGCAAAGAATTGGAACGAGGTGCATTAACATGATTTCACGTTGATTCCACAATAATGAATTTGTACTAGGGTTCGTGTAGGGTTTCATCTATGAAATCATTGAAGGTCAAAGGCCTATGGGGGCATGAACATGGAGCAGTCGCACAAAAAGGGTGTGAGCATGGAGCAGTTGAGTGAAGAGGGCGTGTAGAGGTGATGGGTGTAGTGTTTCATGGGAAATCTTAGCATATAAACTTTTTAAACAGTTTGACTCAGCTTCTATGTAGTTTACCAGCATGGACACCAACTAGTTGATGGGCTAGGGGACGAATAGTAGATTGGATGTGAGAATTAGGATTTGTGTGCATTGTACGAATGGTGGAGTGAGAATTAGTGAAACGCATACTAGTGTGAGGCCTATGAATGATTGGAATACATATTGGTTTACATGAGAGTATTGACTAGGGTTTTAGAAGGGAAAATGACAGATAGATAGAGGATGGAAGACTGGAAGACAAAGGGGAAGATAGTTGTTTCTACCCTCTGGGAATCGAAATGTCAGGGAATCAAGGAGACTGACCGACTTATTTTTACTAGGGATACAGATCTACAGGATGAGAATGGAAAATTGGCAAATAGAGGGTTGTAGAGAGGAATTTTTACAAGTAAAACACTGAGTATTAACCTACTATGGACAAATACCATAGCATATATCAGGTACTAAGAACTAGGCACTCTGATATCATTGTGTGATTAAGGATAAGGCGTGAAGTGCATTGATATGATACATGGATATGACCCTTTGGTTTGTCTTCCAAGGCTCTCTTGGACTCCAATAATCGTTACACTAACTTGACGGTTCACATTTCATCTTATCGGTAACCCTAATGGATTAGGTTTCCAACACATAGGAAAACAATCACACCTTTCAAACCATAGAATCTTCAATACCTTCTAAACCATAAAATCTTCAATAGCTTCTAAAGATATCATTCTAACTATTACAAATAAATGAAAAAAATTAGGGAACCAACTCCCTTGGTAAATGTTTATTGACCCATGTGGTGAATTCTTGATTTTACTATTGGATGCTCCTGCATCAAACTCCTARGGARGAAAAGAACTATTCATCGGGTCTTCAAGKTTTGCGCCATACTTGGAAATTTTTGTTGTTGTCATCCAAATAGAATCCTCCGATAGTTGACCTTTCCATTTGACTAAGTATTGGAAATACTCTTTGCCTCTGATTTTCTTTAGTACCTTCATATCTAATACTGTCTCAATCTCCTTTTGCACTGCTMTGGGTAGTTGTTTTTTCCATCCTATGGTCTGATCTCCATCATTTACAGGTTCATCTGTTGAAACATCCTTTGTCTCCTTAAAGGAATACAAATCTGCAACATTGAAGATTGGAGAAATTCCAACACCACTTGGAAGTTCTATTTCATATGCATTAGATGAAAAATTTCTTAAAATTTTACGTGGCCCAATCTTTTTAAGTTTCATATTTTTATAGGTCCCTACATGAATCCTCTCTTTCCTCGGGTATACCATGACCATTTCACCAAGCTTAAAACTGGGATTAGTACCAAAACTGAGCTAAAACTGAAATTAGTACCAAGCTTCATCCACAAGGTTCTCCAGAAGCATCCCACAAATATAGTATCTTCATTCTTAACTTCTTGCAACAGTTCCTTTCCACTTATCAACAATACGCTTGGACCAACTTCCTCTGTGGCTCCTTCATCCTGCGAAGGAAACAATACATGTTTGTTCCCATCCTTTTCAAGAGAATAGATGTTCTTCCTACCATCATGAATGGATTTTCTGTCATACTACCATGGCCTTCCCAACAAAACATGGCAGACATCCATAGGTGTTATGTCACATAATATCTCATCCTTGCAGCTACCAATTTGAATTTCCACCTTACACTATTCATTCCCCAAAACTTGATGTCCTTTCTAATACCATGACACTTTTTGGGGAGTGGGATGTGTTGTCCTCTTCAATCCCAACTTCTCTACCATCTCAATGGAAACCAATTTTTTTGTGCTACCACTGTCTATGACAACCTTACAACACTTTCCTCTTGACTTGCATATAGTTCTGAATAAACTCTTCCTATGGGATGGTTCCTTAGCTTCCTTCTCTTACTTGAGAAGCATTCTCTTCATCAACAATGATTCTCCTACCTCAGGAACTTCTTCTTTTGTGTTTGTATTCACATTCTCTTCCTTGGCTTCTGCAACATTTTCATTTCTTTGAGTTGTTGATTTATTTTCTGGATAATCCCATGACATATTCCTAGTCTTTCCACATGTGTAACATCTAATTTCTCTGCCTCCTTTACCTCTGCCTCTAGAGAAAAATCTTCTACCTCTTGATGGTTGACTACTTGAGCTTAGGATTCCTCCTTCATCTCCTAGAATATGAAATCTTCCTCTTCCATTGGATTGTCCTTTGCTTCTTGTTGAACCTCTTCCTCAGACTTTATGGCTTTGTTTTCTGGCCAGCGTCTCCTCTACCTTCAAAGCTACTTGGTAGGAATCTTCAACTATCTTCATGAAAAAAATGCTAATTTCATCTTGTATATCATACCTCAAGCCATTAATGTATCTGACATATTTTTCAACATTTTCTTCAATATGAACAAATCTAATTGTCAAGGGGATAAATACACAACCTTTTTCTCCCTCCTTGAATCTAGTCTCTAGACGATTGACCTGTCAAGATCAACATTTCAAAAGGATAGAGGCATAAAAACATTTCCTTTAGATTCAAGGCTATGTGGTTCGAACTTCGACCAATCCAAACTAGAAGAAAAAGTTTGAGAATTGTGGAATGAACCAAAGATCAAGGTATCTGGAATGTTTATATTTCCCAAAAAGTTGCAAGATTTCAAGAAGGTATTGAAGGTATGGACTGTTAAGGAATTCAATACATTTTCAAAAAAACATAATTTGGGATAAAATATAATCGAGCTCCAAAACAATATTGAGTAAGAAATTTCCCAGGAACTCATAGAGGTGGATGAATATCCAATGATTTGGATGGAATCTATAAGAAATAATAGATTCTCTAGAGGTAGAAATCAATTATCCATTGGATTAAGGAAGGGGATAGAAACACAACCTTTTTCAGAGGACCACAAAAAAGAGGAGTTGGTAATAAAATCTCTAGGATTTTGAAAGATGACAACAATGTGGTATAAGGACGTGATCAACTATGAAGAGGGTGGATTCTTACTTTATAATATTTTCTGATCTGGGCAGGAGAGAGACTCACTGGTGTGGCTAAAATTCTGGATAATATCCCAAAACAAGTCAAGGAACAGATGGATGCTAGTATGATGACTCCTAGGATGAATGATAGAGAACAATGTAATGAACCACATTATCAAGGGATTGAGAATGTTTATATTGTCCAAAAATATGCCACATTTAAAAAAGATATTGTAAGTGCGGAATGTTGGAGTGTTTAAAAATGTTTTCAGAAAAATACATGATCTAGAATAAGAAATGATCCATATCCAAAACAAGATTGGGGAATGAATTTCCCAGGATCTTATGGAGGGAATTTAATATCCAACGAAATGATGGAATCTATAAGAGAGACAAGAGACTCTGGAATTAAAAATGAAGGGTAAAGAACATGGTCTTTTTTCACAGGATTGCACATAAGAGAAGATTAAGTAATAAAATCTCTTGGATTGTGAAAGATGACAATTATGTGGTAGAAGGACATGATCATGTATGCAAAGAGGATGAAATATTGTTTAAGAATGTTGGAATAAATCTTCTGTAAGAAACTTCTTTGATCCAACTAGTATGGCTAAAATTGTAGGAAAACATCCAAAAACTTGTCACAAAAATTACGAATGGTAGTTTGATGGCTCCTATTTCAGAAAAAGAGTTGCAGGTAGTGGTATTCTATTTGAAATAGAACAAGGCCCCAAGTCATGATATTTTTCTTCTTGTTTTCTATCGAAGGATGTGCCATATTACTATTGCAACCATAAATGTGAATGATATACACTGACATATCAATTCAAATGCACAAGAGAAAGCACGTGAAGAGGAAGATGAAATGCACGATATAAAAAAACACGAGAAAGGCACTAATTAATGTTAGTAATATGTGATTAATGAAGATACTCTTGAAACATACTATTTTTTATGCACTCCATCTCAAGTATCTCAAAATCTAGACCCTCCTTCAAGCTATATACAGAAAAATAAGTAATATCGTATATTGATAATTTTTGTGAGATTAATAATCTCAAAAATCACTCCAAAATAGAGTATTATGAACATTAAAGGTGGTATGTTCAGAGTGCAAAAAAAGAATCCAAGAAATTAGGGATATTGTTAAAATCCCTTAAATCTAATTTCCTTACCTTGATCCAAGTAAGTAAAATTCACCCTAAAGTTTAAAGATTTCAATCCTACTCCTCTATGTAACACTTCATATAATCTCATCTCCAAGACAATTGAACAAGGTTGAAACCATTTTTGCATAAGATAATTCCTAAAGAACAACTTGTGATAGGTAAATAGATCATGGATTATATGGTGGTGGTTTAAAAATCTATCCTCTCTTCCCTTATCAAACAATATACAAATACATGGAGTGTGTTCTCAGAATCTTCCTCTGGGGAAAATAGGGTCTGTTGGAGCCACCTTTGTTTTTTCTAGGCCGTCTCAAATTTCATGTCTTAATGCTCGAAATCGAAAGATGGTTTTCATATTTTCCATCTGTGATTTCAAAATCTCTGAAGTCTTATCACGCGAGTGGCGATAGTTATTGTACTCTCGAGGCGAGTTCTACTTTTCATCAAAAAAGAATTTCCCCCTTTGTTCTACCTCAGGATTTCGTATGTCGGATGCTATAGATCACATAGTTCACGAGTCCTGAGCAACGAAATGGCGAAATAGTTTTAAAATTTTACCTAGGTCAGTAACGAGAGCAAAATTTTCCTAAATCACGGTTAAAAATCATCAGGGTTTCGCATCTTGGCGTTTACTAAATCCAAAAGTCTTACTGTCGTAACCCCGATAGTCGAAACCATGAATTTCTTGTTTTAGCAACCCATGTCAAGGTTAAAGGTAAAAGCTTAGCCATGGTTAAGATCTGGCGGAAATTCACAACTCGACGTGTTCTCTTTTAAAAAGCTACACTGTCAAAGCCCTGAGTCGCGAAGTCGCGATAAAGATATGAACATAATTAATTAAACACTTAATCTGATTTTATCCTCCCTTTTAATTAAAACATATCATCGTGATCTCGCAGTTTCACAAATCGGCATGAAAGCTTCCCGGAAGCTATACCTTTGAAGCTCCGAGTCGTGATATGGCGATATAAATAATTACGTAATTAATTACGCGCCTAATCAAAATTACATTTTTATTAACCAAAGTCAATCATCGCAATTTCATGTGTTAGAGGTTCAAAGGGTTATAGCAAAAATTCTCGATACAACGAGTACCGAAAGATTAATTAACTTTGGTAAAACCGGATTAATTGAGCTAAACCAGTATCTCCCACGATTTGATGCATGCACAGTTTGCAAGGCAATTTTAATTCTTCCTTACGCCAACTGACATTTCGAACCGCAAAAATTTATGGCATTAATTAGAAACAAGGTGAATTGACAAATAAAGATTGGGTTTTTATTGCTAAATTTATTTTTAAGCATGATTTGACCAATATCTTCTTAAAAAGTACCGATTTTTTGAATATATAGAGTTGTTATTCATTATAACAAATTCATTTCTATATTACGCAGAGCACACTTTCTCAGCGAGCTAATTTCTGTATGTATACATATTTTTATAGCAGAAGAGCTAAAGCAGGATCCCCGTCATGGCCCCACGAAAAGTGTCTAAAGCCAACGTTGAGGTTTCAGGACAAGGTTCGGACAATGTCGTTGATACTTCACCTCAAAGTGTCGACTCTATCCCGAACTGGTTGTTTGTTTCTGATGTTCTACAGGCTGAATTAGTGGATTATTCTGATGATTCCAGTGACAATGAAAAAGACGACATAACCACCAAATATAAGATCGTCATTCAATTGGGAATGCATAAAGTAGCGGCCAGGCCACGACTACTCCCTTACTATGATATGGTTCGATGGGCATTAGACCATGTTGACATACCAACCAGAACCATCATCAATGAGAAGAAGGTCACCATCGAGACTTTCAGACCCGAACAACTGCAAGCTATGTACAAGTTTCCCACGGTGTTCGACCTTACATATGATGCCTAATTCTTGGACAAGTTCAAACAGAAGGAATGTATGCAGTATGACAAGACTATGTCCAGCTTAATCAGAGATTGGGTTTCGCACCCTGCGAATTTCAGGGCAGACAGTAATGGTATATATTCAATAGCTTCCTTGGAACCACAGTTCAAGTATATAGCTATGATGACTTGCAAATTATACGGGAGAGAGGACACCTCACATTTCTTTCTTCAATGGGTGCCTCTAATACATCAAGTCACCAAAGGTTGTTCCTTCGACTGGGCGAAGATGTTGTCTGATAGCTTGACCAGTCGAATTACAGAGTATCGGGCGTAGAAAGAGAGCGGAAAGATTTCTTCATTTTTTATGTCCGCATACATTATGGATGCCATGTGCTTTCTAACACCCTTTCCCTTAATAAGATGGAGTTGGACTCCAGCAAAGGCCGAGCCCATCCACGTCTATCATTCAAAATTGTGGGAAAACAAAGCGACATATTTCGTATATGAAATCTTTAACTAGGTAATGGTACCGCTGCATGTCGCTATTTTCGGCCACCCACCACCCAGGATCTCGGACAGTATAGTGATGAATTTGAGCAGTATAGTTGACTGGTATGTAGAAGTCAAATTCTCATATATCAGAGTTTTCGGGGCTTCTGTTCCCCCACATGCATTGCCATTATTCATCCCCGACAAGCTAGCTTGTCGTGAGGTTGCTAGACAAACAGTAATCAGTGGCATAAGCAAGGAGCTTAAGGGATACTCAAAGAAGGTATGGCCACCTTTTCCTGTTCATTTAAATTCATATTCTTTGTTAGATTTCGGGCATGCTAAAGCTGAGGCAACAGCCCTGGAAGACCTAAAATTGGTCCTTATTGAATTCAAGAAGCACGATCCGCAAAGGGTAGTGATTAATCATTTGGCCAGTTGCAGAATCAAGAGATTCGAACACGAAAATTCACCCTCGGATGACATTTTCCGAGGTGAAATATCTTATGCCGATATTTTAGCTCGGATACAAACCCTGGCACCTGAAGAGAGGGCCAATGTTCTGAAATTCCAAAAAAATCAATGCAATTTTCTTCCTGCAGTATTACAGGGTGAGAATCCAAGTACAACAGAGGTGAAACAAAAATATGCCGAAGGCTCCAAAGATGCGACACCCAGTCAAGAAAAAAACCAAGACGGGGAAGAACAAACTAA
This sequence comes from Picea mariana, assembly GCA_032191745.1. Classification (NCBI taxonomy): domain Eukaryota; kingdom Viridiplantae; phylum Streptophyta; class Pinopsida; order Pinales; family Pinaceae; genus Picea; species Picea mariana. The sequence continues at coordinate 16,013 of JASDQU011441162.1, forward strand.
GAGTCCGAAAGCAGAGATAAAGACTCCTGACCTGCCGAAAAAGTAGACTCTGGTTACTACTCCGGGGCAATCAGCTAAGAAAATCAGAGATCCTATCGCATCCATTACTCCCTTGCAGTCAACTCAGGGAAATATTGACATAGGGTGGATCTTAAATGAAGAATTGAGGCCTATAAGGGTGGAAGAGCTCCCTCCAAATGAGTTCTTCTTTGATAAGAAGAGAAAGGCTATGGTAAAGAGAGAATTCTATCAGGAATGGGAATCGACAGCCAAGAAATACAAAGTATTGACTGATGGGAAAGACAAGAAGAGTTAACAGTTCATGACATAAATAGCTGGGACATTAGGGTCATATGCCACATCGAATCAATTTTCAGTCGGAGTTTTGAAAAACCAGCTGAAACGAAAAAATCGCCTCATCAAAACCCTAGAATCCAGACTAGCCACAATAGAGAAGGCTGCCAAGGTCCAGGTGAGTGTAGGGATAGAACAAGCAAGGTTGGTCGATAAAAGTGAGATAGAACTTCTCAAGACTAAGCTCGAACAAGCAGAGCTGGTGGCTCGGAACGATCCGATACAAGCGAACCAACAAAAAGACTTGATCGAACAACTATAGGCTAGAGTCAAAATCATTGAAAGCAAAGTTATAAATATCGGGATGTTCCAGTCCCAGGCGATGGAGATTTGGAGCAGAGTTTCTGCGTCCGGAAATTTACTTGCCAAGGTAGAGGTGATTGGGGACAACTTCTTACTGGTTAATCAAGTTTTGGAAAATTTATCTGTTAGAGAAAGAGAAGTTGGAGCAGCACGGGTCGCTTTTCAAGAGGCTGTGATAGCTACAAACAATAGGGAATCAGGAAGTACTCCCAGGTTTCCCATTTCAGGACAGACCAGAGGAAATATTCTATTAAAGGAATGGGAGCACAACATCTCAGAAGGTAAGCTGCAAGCCAAGAGGGTAACGAAATCCTTAGAAGAGGATTTTATTTCTATATATGGTAATCTGTTAGGCATTGATAGCGAAGGTAATGCCAAGGCATTGATTCAAATGAATATGGAAAAAATCTCACTTGATTTAAATGAAAAAGAGGAAAGATATTCGGCCGAGATCTCGCAAGTGACCATAGCAGACATAGTCCAAATAGATAAATGTATGATTAAACCAAGTGTGCAATTGTGTGCTATCGACATCATAGACAGATAGATGGAAGAAAGGTTATCGCAATTGGCCTGACATTGTTACTCTTTTGAAGCCAATTGTCAAGCAGAACCATCAAGGCTGATATCTCGGCTGGTGGAAAGGTGTGTCACTTGTACCGAGCATGCGTGAGGATGAGCTCCTGGCACCAAATAAAGACAAAAAGGAAGAAATGGAACGATTGCTCTCCCCCTTATTATAACTGAAAATTTTGCAACGATTGAGATTCCATCTTATTGTAAAACTGTATAAATATACCATAGAAAGAAAGAAAAGAGGTTGGACCTTTTTGTGTCGATTGTAATAGAGGTTTTCCATTTTGAGAGTTAATATAAAGCAAATCTGAAGATTCTCAATTCTATCACGACTGTGTTATGAGTTTGTTTCCTTGTATCTCATATTTCGTTTCATTTCATATTTGTATCTGATGAATGCTTTGCTATAATTTAGTACAACCTCTACTATAGTGAATGAATTTTGGTTTTCTATATTATTTACTATTTTTCCTCTGTACCAGCTATCAGCAGGTATAAGACCATTCAACACTTTTAGAATTCTATATATATATTATGCTTCATCGGGTTATTTCTTTACATTTTTATTCTTCTGTTTATACGTGAGATTCTCCCTTGATAGGAGCCTTACTCGATAGACAGCTTAATGTTTTCTCCCACCTCATACATTTTATTAAAGTATAACTCAGTTATGGGAAAGGGCCTTTGATTTGCACCCCTTTTTCATTCCTGAAACCGTAAACCCTCTTTTATATGACCGAATTGAGACAACACTCAAATTCCCCCTGAGGTTTTCTTATTTTACTGTTCCTATATGACTGTTCCTATATCAAGATAGCCTAATATTGAACCCGGACTATCAGATCAAACACATATTTCCTTAAACCTTTTTGATACTATTCTTAAAACAACTACTACCCGGGTTGAACTCGAACAATCATGGGCAACGATTGAACGAGATATAAATGTCTAGGAAAATTTGGAAGCTAGACAACGCCAACACAAAAATCATCCCTAGTTTCCCTTGCCGAAGGTTGACGTTTCTTTTTTCTCTACCCTTTACTCACTTTCAGATGCCTAGACACTGTACTTCTAAGCCTTAAGTACAGACTCTAGAAAAAAAGGGTTAAAGGGGATTCCCTTGGTGGCATGGGACATTTTTAACTTACCTTAAGAATAAAGCAACTCAAGAATCCCTAACCTACAAACCCAAGGGGCATCCCTTTCCAAAACAATTGGTGTCATAAGTAGTGGAAAGGGATACCCCTTGGCAAGAACTAGTACAACACTGCATTCAAGAAGCTTAATAGGGTGGGGGGAATAAAGGTCCTCTCCAAATTTGTGACTTTATTGATAATGTGAAAGAATTCATGATTCCGAGCTCAACTTAGTGTAAATTCTAACCTTGTACAATGTCTACTGTAAACAGATATTTAGAAAAGAATAGAAAAGATACAATGGCAAATGCAAACATTACACAGATATTTTTCCCCTGGAAAGCCAAAC
>JASDQU011441163.1:16339-30243 GCA_032191745.1 Picea mariana
ATTCAATTCCAAGTCGTGTGTTAGATTAATGATTCAATTTCAGTCGTGTGTTAGATTAATGATTCAATTTCAGTTGTAGCTTAAACATTAGATTATATTAGTCTCGCTTCAATCTTGCATATACTTTACGTGTGCTTCATCAGTTTACGAACCCTGTGTTGACAAATTAGATAGTTGGGTAAATACTACAATGAAATTAATTCAACATTAGTTCGGTCCAATGTAATGACTGTTGTTCCTTTTCTTCTGATTGTTGTTCCTTTTGCAGGTCATGTTGTTCCTTTTAATAGAACAACTGTCGTTCCCTTTACGATTGTTGTTCCTTTACAGATGTTGCATCTCTGGAGGTTGGGTATTGAAAACAGAAGGTAAGAACCTACGTAGGAGACAAGTAAAATGCTTTTGCCAGCGCCTACCTTTGGTTGATGCAGAGATGTTGTTTTTAGTACATCTTTAAAGCCCAACACATGTACCTCTTGTTGACATTTGAATCTATTAATACCAAAATGACAACCTCACGAGGATATGAATCCCCCTGCATTTTTATAGAGGTGGTACTCCTCTTTGGCTGAAGATATTATTTAAATATTTGATATCAAAAATAATATAGGATTATATCAAATGACAGGATCCAAATATTTATATCTCAACAAAATTCAAATTGTTGAAACATAAATATATATAGAGAGAGTTCCTGAGAAGTGGACCAAGAACCTCAAACATCACACATTGCAGAAAACACAAAAAATGATAATATCGTCACATCCATCACGGTATAATAAAGTTTCTGATCACATTCAAAATAAAAGGAAATGGTCCAATTGCATAAGAGAAGTTTGAAAGAGTATTACTTATTAAGATCAAAAGAAGATTTTGATAATTCGATTTCAAATATCTTATACTAAAAAAACAGAGTTACAAAATACAATCAAAATCGACTCTGAAATAGTTCTCTGGAATTTCTCAAAATTAATAATGTTTGTTACAGTCTTGGAAATTTAAAGGAGTTCATCCATAAATGGATTGGGATTGGGGATCCCGTGGACCATCAAATATATACAAGAAGTGTGAAGAAGAGGGAGGAATGTGGAACAAGGCACGAGCAACAAAGATTTGGAAAGAAGACAAAAAGGAAGTTATCATAATTCAATTATATTTTTCTAATGAAAGAATAAATACAAGTGGATGAATTCTGAGAAGGAAGAAAGTATGTAATCAATATGGAATTACTGTGATGGAGTTTCTCTCGTTTCAATTTTCTTTCTGATGTGCCTTTTGTATCTTTGCTCGTTGCGGTTATGTGGCTGGTTGTAACTGCTTTCGTTGGAATCTCATAAATCTTGATTAGAGATTTGTTTAACCATTCTTGAATATATTCCCCTAAAGGAGCAACGATTACTTCCTGCTTGACTTTGATATTAAATAATTCTCTTTCAAATCAATAGATAAATTTTTTAATGTAGTCTCGATTCTTTATTTATATTTGTATATTCCACAAGCGAATTATCAATGTCATCATAATTATATTCAAATTTTTTTGTTGATAATTTTTTCAAGTTTTCAACTTGCTCCTCGAATTGTTGTCTAGTCATGAGCATTGAATTTGATATCAAGTTTGGATCTACCACTTCAATAGTAGTACCTGCAATATCTAACCCAATAAATTTTGGAAGGAAAATCTTCTTGTTTTCTCCTTTTTTCTGTCATTACTGAGACTTTGGCAGTGAACATGGCAACCCCGTTTGTAAGAAATCCTTCATCATTTTTTAAATCCACATTCAAATATTCTTTAGTATTTTTTTTTTAATCCCGAGAGAAGAAATTTTTTTTGCGAAGTCCCATATATCTAAAATAAGTGACATTATTTTATTTATATTTTCCTCCACTAAATGTCGAGTAGCAGTGAGTAAAATTGAAATTCCTTTCAATATTAAACTTGACTCATGTGTTCTTTGAATAATTCTATCAGGTTGAACCATAACAACAAGAGTGGCCAATATAGGTGGAGGAATAAAATTTGCTTCCAATTCTTTGATTCTTTCCTTAAGCCTGAGATTTTCTTCCTCCATATCGACTATTGAGATATCTAGTGCATCCCATGTAACCTTATGAATTGAACATAATTTTGATGGAAGCATACCTCTAAGATGAATGGTGGAATGAACTTTTCCCTTTTTATTCTTCGAAGTTATTTCAAAGATTAATTTCTTTGAAGACTTATCAAATAATTCATTATGTATGGAAAAAAAGTTTCTTCATCATAAAAGACTTCATCATGGACAACAAGTGCGGAGACAATCTGTGTATTCTCTTGTACCCATTCCTCTTTGTCTAGGAACTGGATATTTTCAATATCAACATCTAAGTCCATATCATCAAGCAAAATATCATTTTCAGGTATGTTTTGTTCTTCACCTCCCTATTGAGAATTAATTCTTTTCCTTTTCACTTTCAATTTATGAGGGTTTTCTAAATTTCCTTGAGAAGGATTTTTCTCTCCATCATCGCCTGAAGTATTATTTGAGGGTTTTCTTTGTTGAACCATTGTAGACTGAAGATTTAATTTAGGAAAAAAACTCCTATGAGAAATAGTGGGATATTGGGAACTTCTTTCCCCTGAGGGTTTCCCTCTTTGCTTACAAATCTCTGTAGTACTCACTATGGTATCTATATCACCAAAAAATTTCTTAGTATCTTGAATAGGAGGGCCATGATTGCCACCTTCTTCTTCTCCAAATATAAGGGTATTAACTAATGCAGGATTCAATTCGACTGATATCATATGGTTATAAAAAGGTGGTTAGGATCAAACCCCTTGATTTCTTCTGCAAATTTTAGATTATACTAATCAAAATATGAAGCATATTCATTAATCTTGGCAATTCCTTTCAACAAAATTTCACCAACTTTCCAAGGCAAATGAATAAACTGTTTTTTCCTTTTTTCATGAAAAGCATGGAACCTGAATTTATATTGCCTTGCTACCTCTATAATGAACAGTTTATCTGGTACATAATAAGGAAGGAAGATAGTTTTTTCATGAGAATAGAAAATCTTGATTATGTTATAATCATCCATTTTCTCTAGAACCCCCTTTGTATTTAGAAAATCAGATGCTTCCAATGAAATTCTAGAAGTATCCTCTCCAAAAAGAAATTTCTTGAATTCAAACACAAAATCATTATATACTTCATAAAAGTAGTGAATAACCTTTTGTCTCCAGAGAGCTTGATACCACATAGTCACAGGGTTGACCTTTTAATTTAACCTCTTTCCAATACTCAAGACTTAAAAAATATGGCAATATGTAATGGAAAATATCAGATTATAAGTCATGTAAAACTTCTTTTCATTCTTAAAATTCATTAATTGTTCAAAAATTTCATTAGATATAATATTTTTCCAGTCGAAGACAACATTTTTGTGAACAATAAAATGTAGAATATATAGAGCTAACGGAGGGATATTGTCTGTAGAATCTTGACCAACGACTCTTGTAAAAGGCCAAGCAATTTCTTGATAAGGGTCTTTCAAAGAACTAACTTGGATTCTTGATAAGTCTTGTGGTATTGATGTAGGGTCTTGCAAATATTCCTATACTAGCTCTATTCCATTATTTCTTCCTTTCAGAAAATTTATAGCTTCATCTCCTTTGTATGTTATATTTGGCTCTGACAATTTCAACATTTTCGTGAATACTGAAGGCACCAATGAAATAGGGGATTCGTTCTGTAGTGGAATTGTCCTTCTGTTCTGAACAAATTTGTCTATGCACCAAGTGATAATATCTTTGTTGTCGAAAACTTCAGGCACACAACCAGCCAGGGCTATCACTGATGTCCAAACTTTATTTTTGTCTCTGTCTGGCAATGTTGAATAATACCAATATGAACTCGACCAGTGGTAATTGTGATCTTCTCTAGCAAACAAATTCAAAGTATCCTCGCATAATTGTTGTTTTCTCTCGACCATCTTTACCAGGTTGATGAACTTCTTGGTAATATTGCTTAGAAAAGTGATAAAATCTCGTTCAATAATACTTGAATCATGTTTTCAATGGAAGATTTAATATGGAAAAAATGTAATTGCCTCGAGAAAAATGTCATTAATATCGAGATTTTTGAAATTCAATTTTAGCAGTTAATTCTGTAATATCAACATTAAATTTAACTCGGGAAGTCAGAAAGAAATGGGACATGTCATGGCAGGGATTTGGGGTGGAAGAAACAGTCAAATGAAACTGCAATTCTGCCAACCCATGAACCCGTCGTGGAAGGAAAAATGGTTAAATGTTGATACCTCTTGGATGGAATTACAAGAAAGGAAAGATACAAAATTACAAGTTTGCAAGTCCGCAATGAAAGAAGAAAAAGAAACTAAGTGTTGGAAACAGGTTTATGGAAGGAACAAAGATATATCAGGAGTTTGTGAGCCCGCCATCCCATTAATCCATGAATATAATAAAGTGACTAAGTAGGGAAGAATATGTAGGCTATGGAAAAGAGATGTGCAAATGGTAGGACACATAAATCTTGTAGGATCACAAGAAGAAGAAAATTCATGTACAAAAGAGTGAAAGAAAAGAAAGGTATAGGGGTCAACAACTCTACAGCTTTCAACTCTATTTGAACTAGTGAAAAGAAAATCATCTCCTGATTTTTTTTGTTTACCAAATGACTTATTATGTTGAGCCAATAGTTCACAAAGTGAATCAAAAGTTGCAATTAATAATTTCTCAATTGTTTGCAAAGTTTTGATAAGGTTCTTATAAGATGGAGGTAAGCCTTTTATCAAAATAGAGACAAAAAAAAATGTCTTCACATTTAGGAAAGCCACCCTATATGTCACCACCATTAACTAATCTTTGCCTTATTAACTTCATTTGTAAATCAACTCCTTGAGATGCATCAAGAGTATACAAAATCTTGTGAAATTGATTCCAAGTAGACCAAGCAGTAGTAGAATTCTCAACATAAACAAACATATGTTCAACTACAGAAGAATGAAGAAAAGCAAGAGATTTTTTGTCTTTAATTCCCATTTAACTAAAGGAACAACATCAATGAGCCTAGTAGGAAGAGTATCACTATCGTAAATATCACATCATAACTCATGATATATCGATGTGTTTTACATATGGTGTTTCCAAGATTTGTAATTCTTAGAACATCCAACTTATATGAATCAATAAATAAATTGATTAACTTAGACATCTTTAATAATGGTAGAATTACTTTGAAGAATTGAAATTATCACACCATAAAAATAAGACACAAAAAAAGAAGATAAGATTACACACTCCACGCAAACACAGAAACCCAAAAAAGAATTACACACTCCATGCAAAAAAATAACACTTTTTAGGGACTTGACCTTGACCCACAAAAAAATCTCGTCAAAATAAAAATTTGAAAAAGTTTTACTTTGAACTCTTCTCAATCTCTTACTACAAAATTACAAATTTTAAACCAATTTTATAAAAAACAAAACATATTAAAAAAACAAAAATTTAAAAACAAATTTTTTTTCGTAAGAAAGTGGCAAATGACCATCAATGTGTATTACTATTTTCTTTCTATGTTATATTTATGGTTTAAAAAATATCATAAAATTTAATTTATGATTTTTATAAAAATTGTAAAATTTGATTTAAGTTTTTTATGTATTATTTTTTTACATTATAGATGTAATATTGCATTTATGTAATTGAATGTAATAGTGACACATAGCAAATTTATTTTAATTTAAAAATGAAAAGAAATATTAATTAATTACTATGTTTATTATTATACCTTTTAAAAGATAAGTTATAGGTGAAATTAAATCATAAAATTTAATTTATAATATTTATAAAAAAATTAAAATTTGATTTAAGATTTTTATGCATTATTTTTTTACATTATAAATGTCATATTGCATTTTAAAAGACAAGTTATATTGTAATTAGTTTTAGGTCAAATTAGTTTGATGTCATATTGCATTTATGTAATTGAATGTAAGAGTGACACATAACAAATTTATTTTAATTTAAAAATAAATATAAATATTAATTAAATACTATGTTTATTATTATACTTTTAAAAAGACAAGTTATATTGTAATTGGTTTTAGGTTAAATTAGTTTGAATTTGATTAATTTATGTAATAATGACACATAACAAATTAATTTTAATTTAAAAATAAATAAAAATATTAATTAATTACTATATTTATTATTATACCTTTTAAAAGACAAGTTATATCGTAATTGATTTTAGGTTAAATTAGTTTGACTTTGATTAGTTGACAAGTTTTAAAATTCTTTTATAAAGTTTAGTAAATTTCAATAAAATTAAAATATTAAATTAAATATTTTTAAAATTAAAATATAATTTAAAAAAATTTTAAATATAATTTTTTATTTTTTAATTGAATGATGTGTATGAATTGATTAATTTTATGTGGTTTAAAATAAAATTGTTAGAAATAAAATTATTTGAAAAACTAAAAAAAAATATCATGTTATCAAGTATTCTGAAAATTAACAAGTGTTGCATGGCAGCGGAGTCCCTGTCAGGTTGGGATGGGAGTAAATGTGAGGTAGTAGAGACACGTGGGTAGAAAGTTGAAGTAGATGTGGTTTGCATGCAGAACATAGTAAAGTAAATATATAGTTTTATACATATGAAATACGTACTTTTATACATACGAAATATGCACTTGTATAAAGTATATATTTAGATTTATACATACGAAATTTGTACTTTTATAAAGTATGGGGATGAGATTTTATAGAGCATCACGGAGCCCTCATTGCATACTTAGCCAGTTTTTGGATCGCGGGTTCTCGTGGCGTGGGTTCAAAGTTGGGTCTCTTATGTTCCGTGGCCTACAAATAGCACCAACAATTCCACGATATACAAAATGACAGGCGGAGTGGAAGACTATAGAAATTTATCAGAAATTAATAATGTCAGTTATACAATAGAATAGTAATAAGGTCTGTTACATAGGTTCGTGGAGAAAAACACCAAAAAATTAGCATCGTCGAACTATTTTGCTTTAAAACTAAGACTTTTCTTGGACAAAAAAGATATAGCATTGCCGAATTGGTTTTCTTTGCACACGTTTTACAGAGCATGGACGGAGCGATCATTCCATACTTAGCCAGTTTTTGGATCGCGAGTTCTTGGGTTGTCGGTTTAAAAAATGGGCCTCTGTTGTTCTGTGCCCTATACAAATTGACAAGCAGGCTTGCGAACTATACAAACTTATTATAAAATAAATAATATCTATTAAATATCTTTGGAAATTACATCAACATTTAAAACATCAATGTCGTTGAAGACCAAAAAATTAGCAATAAATAGGAATTTTGCACCCCAACAATTCCGTCATATACATGAGACAGTAATTTATAGAAGATTATAACATTGTACGAAGATTTATAGTAATTTGTATAATGCTATAAAACTTCATACATTTTGTACTGAACACTTAAGGAGTTGCAGGTTGGCGGAGTCCCGGGTTCACACTTTTCATGTCTAGTGTGTTACGTGATATACATTTTGCACCAAAGACTTCCGTCATATATATTTTGCAGCGAACAATTCTGTGATATACATGACACAGAGGAATTTATAGAATATTATAACGTTGTATGGGGATTTAAAGTAATTTATATAATGCTATAACATGTCTTAGTTAATGAATAGTATAAGCAATTTTTAAAATTTTATTCAATATTTTTTTTTATATAAGTAAGATTGTATAAAAGTCTGTCAAAATGAAGGAGTACATAGAATTTCCATGGTTTCAAGCTGTAAATACTGAGCTGCCCCAAGGGAAAACCAGCTCAGCTAGCCAAACTGCTTCATAACTTAAGTGTAGATTGTCACTGATGCAAAAATAGTTCAAAATTCTGGCCCGTAAGGGTGGGTGCTAGAACTATGGAAAGTATAGATAGCCTAATTATAATAACCTTAGACAAATGCATGAAAGGTCGGCATGCACATGAAAAAACAACAGACAAAAACAACAGAGATCATCGGTATGAGCTGTAGTGCAGTGACACAACCATGCAAAAGGAACGAAATGTCGTGTCCCCGGGAGGAGGGGGCTCCTCCTGGACTGGTGTGCGGTCCAATTGCATAGCATTCTCCATCTTTGATGGTACATGCTCTTCCTTCTGGACATCCTCTAGGCGTGATGGAAGCCTCTGGTCCTCGCAGTCTGCATCTGCGTGGACCAAATTTTCCAGTGGAAACACTGGTGCCGAGGTTGCTTCTACTTGGGCTGCCTCAGGTGCGAGGAGATGAGCACCTTGTAACGTGGAGAGAAAATATAGGAGTTGAGAGGATTTGTCATCCAGGGTCTGTAGGCGGAACCAGAGGTCGTTCATGTCCCGACACAGGTCAAATACCAAGCTCTGCACCAGTGCAAGGCCTGTTTGCCACTCGCATTCTAGGTCAGTGTTGGAACCCCCTCGATATTGGGGTTGTCGTCACGAATTTTGACTGACTTCCAGACCATCCATCTGATATTGGGTGTCGTGAAGCTAGTCCTGAAGCGACTGGGTGGCCGGAGAGTTGGGAGGGGCCAAAGGGCCTGGGTGTGAAATGGATGCCAAATTGGCTAAAGGTCTTGGGTTGTTGTTCAATGAGGCCCCTGAGCAGTCCAACTCCTCCATTATGTTGGCAAGGGATGCAGGAAGGGGCGAGAGAGATGCAGGAATTTGAGTCAACTATGCCAGGGAGGAGGACGAGGTGGCCAAAGAGGAGGAGGATAACAGGGAGGGAGCACGTGGGGGATGTAGGACCAGGCGGGGTTGGTTTGGCTAGCAGGTTGGTCGGCCTTTGGACTTCCTTCATAGCTGGGGCATCTCCGGGATAGTGGGAGAGAGAAAACGTGGCAGGACCATAGCAGGGAAAGGCTGGGTAGGAAGCTGATCTCTGAGAAGAAAAAGAAGGAAAGAATGAGCCATCTGGACCCGCTGAAGCAATTGAAATAGGTCGGGCAGCTGGTGAGGTTCCATAAATGGCCGCATACGCAGAGTAAGGGCACAGTGAGGGTGTTGGTCCATAGAAAGGATGCGAAGGTAGAGCAGGGTGCACTGAGAGTAATGGCACCATGCCTCGAGCGAGTTGAACTTGAACTGATTAGGCAGTTGGGAGTGACTGGCATGCGGTCGTCACATTGCCAGCACTACGGAGTATCGCTCCTGGCTGCTCTGCTTGACGTGTGTGCTCTACTAGCACCCCACCCCCGGGAAAGGGAATAAATGCGAAGGAGTACATACATGTGGGCAGGAAGTTGAAGTACATGGGTATGTGGGCAAAAAACCATGGAAAATAGTGGTAATGTGGGTTACATAGGTTTCTTGACAAAAAACAACAAAAAAATTAGCATTCCTACACACAATAGAAATTGAAATTTATGAAATGAAACGTTCATGAATAGCATAATTTATACATACAAAATATGTAATTTTACAAGGCGGAGTCCTGATTCAATAGTTAGCAAGCTTTTGGATTGTAGCTTCTTGGGATGTTTCTGTTCTTCTGTGACCTACAAAAAGCAGGGATATCTCCGCGATTTACAAATTGACAATCGGAGTTGCGGACTATTAGAATCTTAAGGGCATGGTGTCCAAAACATTTAGCATTTCCAAAGTACTATTCTTTCGATATGCTTTGCATATTGTCGTGGAAAAAATACACAGAAATAGTACTAATGCGTTGGTGCGTTGAAATTCGGGCTTTATTGTTCTGTGGCCTACAAATTGCACCCAAAGTTCCACGACATACAATTTGACAATTGGAGTTGTGGACTATTTGATATTTAAGGGTGTATGTATGTTACAAAGAAGAGTTGCCAGATATGAAATATGTAATTTGATTAAGCAGATATATAGACCATTGTGGCTGTCGGACTAGCAGGTTGAAAATTGTGCTCCCATAGGTTCGTGGACAAAAGCATAAAAAGACTACCAATACCGAATTAGTTTTCTTTAAAACAAAGGCACAGGAGCTTCATTCCGAGTTGTCGGGGTGGTGGGCTGAAAATTGGGCTACTGTTGTTCCATGTTTTGAAGCGGTTTTGTAGACTATTTGAATTTTTGGATCGCAGGTTCTCGAGCTGTCGGGCTGAAAATTGTTTTTTTGTTGTTCCTTGCCCGACAAATAGTAGTGAGAGTTTTGCGATATACAAATTGACAAGCGGTCTTGTGAACTATTTGAAATTTTGGATCGTGGGTTCTCAAGCTAGGGGGCTGAAAATTGGCCTTCTGTTGTTCCGTGGCCTACAAAAATCAAATATGTAATTTGATGAAGTAGATATATAGAGCATGCACAAAAGCTTCATTCTGGGTTGTTGGGATTGCAGGCTGAAAGTTGGGCTTTTGTTGTTCCGTGGCCTATAAATACCACCGAGAGTTCCGCGATATACAAATTGACATGCTACTTTGAGGACTAGAATTTTTGAATGGAGGGTTCTCGGTCTGGTGGGCTGAAAATTGGGCTTCTATTGTTCTGTGGCCTACAAATAGTCCGCAGAGTTCCACGATATACAAATTGACAAACGAACTTTTGAACTATTTGAAATCGAAGGCACTCGTGTCGAACAAGTTTAGCATTCCCAAATTAGTTTTCCTTTTTACATATGCTGTTGGAGTAAAAAAAAAAAATAGTACTGACGTCTGTTACATAGGTTGGTGGAGAAAAGTATGAAACAAATATGTTTCCCGAATTAGTTTTCCTTAAAAAAGCGGCTTTTCGACTTAGGCATTTTTTGGATCGCGGGTTCTCGGGCTGGGGACTTGAAAAACACGCTTTTTTTCTTCCGTGTCCTACAAATAACACCAATAGTTCCATGATATACAAATTGAGAATCAGACTTGCGGAGTATTTGAATTTTAAGGAGCTCATGTCCCAAAAATTCAGCATTCGCGAATTAGTTTTGTTTACATAGGTTTTACATATGTTGGTGGAAAAGAGGGAAAAAAGTATAGTACCAGTGTCTGTTACATAGGGCGGTGGGCAGAAGGACGAAATAAATAGCATTCCCGAATTAGTTTTCTTTAAAACAGGGGTGCCTCGACATAGGAAATTAAAATTTATGAAATTATAGGTTCCTGCAGACCATAAACTATACATAACAAATACGTAATTTTTTAAAGTAGACATTTACTTTTATAGATACAAAATATGTACTTTCATAAAGTATGGGGATGAGATTTTATAGAACAACGACGGAGCCCTCATTCCATATCCTACAAAGAGCAGGTAGAGATACACAGTGTACAAATTGAGAAGCGGGATTGCGGACTATTTTAATTTTAAGGGCCTTTGTGACAAACATTGTGCAGGACATGTTGCAAAGATGCAAGAAATGACAGTCTCTTTACATTTGAGTAGAAAGAAAGTAGTGAACACAATTTTACGACATTTATATAAAAAAATAATAAAACATGTTACATATTGCTGAAAATTTAAAGAAACAGACACACACACACACACACATATATATATAAGTGAAATCTGATATCTGAAATTTGAGTAAGTGATTTATGTCATAGTCCATTCTGAAAATGAGAACTCTAGGAACACATAAAAGCAGGAGGAAAACTAGCCTTCCCAAATTAGAGCATAGATGGAACCCTCATTCCATACTTAGCCAGTTTTTGGATCGTGGGTTCTCGGGCTGGGGACCTGAAAAGTGGGTTTCTGTTGTTCCATGACCTTCAAATAGCACTGAGAGTTCTGTGATGTACAAATTGATAATGGGACCTGCGGACTATTTGAATTTCAAGGGGCTCGTGTCCCAAAAATTTAACATTCGGGAATTACTTTTCTTTACATAGGTTTTACACACGGTGGTGGAAAAATGCACAAAAAATATAGTACCAATGTCTGTTACACAGGGTGGTGGACAGGAGGACCAAATAAATAGCATTCTCAAATTAGTTTTCTTTAAAACAGGGGCTTGTGGATACAAGAAATTGGAATGTATCAAACTATAGGTTCCTCGAGAACATAAATTGTACATAGAAAAAATGTAATTTTTAAAAGTAGATATTTACTTTTATACAAATGAAATATGTACTTTTATAGAGCATGTACGAAGCCCTCATTCTATATAGTGTGATAGAGTCCATATTACATACTTAGGCAGTTTTTGGAGCGCAGGTTGTCGAGCTGGTGGGCTGAAAATTGAAAAAAAAATGAAACGTGTTACATATTCCTAGAAATTTAAAGAAACATGTATATGTGTGAAATATGATATGTCAAATTTGAGGGAGTGATTTATGTCATACTTTATTTTGAAAAAGAAAAAAAGAGAATAGAGATAAAATAAACAGAATGACTTCACATTCAGCATAGCCGAAGATAAAAAAATCCAGGAAGACATAAATATATAAGGAGACAAAAGAATAGTTTTATTTGGAATATATGAAAAAAAATAGTTTGTTACATATCCCTGGAATTGTAAATGTGTTTGTCATATAGACTGGGATTGGGGATCCCGCAGACCATAACATAAATATGTACAAGAAATAGGAGTGTGGAAAGAATTTGGACACGCTAGAATATAATACCTGAAAAGTAGAAATGGGAAGATCAGTTTTTGCTTATAGATTTCTACTCAGAAAAGGAATAATTGGATTGATAAAGAAAGGACTATCACTATACACTTACAGGGATGGTACGTATAAGTAATTTTTGTGTTTGGTTGGTCATGCCTTTCCCTGTTGGTTTTTGTGGGCAACCTGCTTCAATAATTGGATTGATACACAAAGGATTTATGCATTTGCCTGTTGGATTTCGTGGTTGATCCACTTCAAGTTCTCTTCAATATAGCTTCTCAAGGGGGCGACGCTGATGTCATTGCGGATTCGAATGTTGAAAACTTCATTTTCTAATTCGATTAGATCAATTGAAAGTTTACACAGACCTTCATGAATGTCTCCATTCTGTAGTGAATACCCGACTAGCCAGTTGTTCACCTCTTCTTCATGATATTCAACAATTCTGTAAAAATTTTCTAAAGACAAGGCCTTCAAATTATCAACTTGTTGATCAAAATCTTGCTTGGTTAACGTTAGCGAGTTGAGGATTAAGCTGGGGTCCTGGAAGCCATTTGTCTTTCCTGCTAAGTCTATTTTGGTGAGCTTTGTGAATAATGTTTCTTTCTTTGATATTGCTTGCTCACATGATTGCACGATTAGGTACAGGTTCTTCACTTTCTGTTTCCAACATGCTTCTAATTGAGTGAGCCTTTTTTTGGATGGGAGATCATGTTGTCTTCTTCTCATCTCTGGCATTTTGTTGACATGAAAGGCGAAAGGGATGACCAAGTGCACATAGAAATTTTCTTCATTCTTTAAATCTGTCTGCAGAAGTAGGAGCAAGTTATGTGCCCTAATCCCCAGGGAATTCATATCCTGTGATGTTTCCTAGGCCTTGGTAATCAGTTCTATTCTTTTGTTGATATTTTTCTCCACATATCCTCTACAGGATGCGAGGAAGCTGGAGGACCCTTTTAGATTTGTTGTAGGGGTGCATGTAGTCGCAAGCATGGCTATTTCCAAGGAACTGCCAAGCAATGGCATAGGAAACAAAGCTTCCTCTAATTCCTTAATCCGGTTCTTTAGTATGGCATTTTCAGCTTCAATGACTCCAACAGAATAATGAAGAGCATCTCCGGTTGCCCTGTGAAGTTCATAGATTTTGGATGCATGCATATTGGCAAGGTCAAGTTCTGAACAATGTTTTCTTTTCTTAATTTTTACATCTCTTTTTTCAATGATTATTTTTTTTGATTCGGTTTCAAAAACAACGCTCTGGAATACAAAGGATTCATCTTCGTTAAAAATTTCAGTACCAACCATGTCTATCGAGAAGGCATGTTGAATTGTGTGTGTGGGT
>JASDQU011441164.1:2073-23615 GCA_032191745.1 Picea mariana
GAAAGAAATGTACAGAGACTGTAAAAATACAGAGTGGAAGACTCGCTAGAATGGTGGCAGCTTATCTCTGAGAAGAGATGTGATGGCTACTCGCATTCACAAGAAGATAATTACAATGAGGCTCTGAAGGCCCTTTTATAATAAGCGGGAATGCCAAAAGTCCTAGACATCCAAAAACCTAACCCTAGGAGATGAAGCGTCAAAAGTCATGTGGGCCCCGTTTGGGTAAGTTGGTGCATCAACTTCCCGGGGTCGTAACTTTTGCATATGATCTCTGTTTTAGGTGTATGATAGCTCGTTGGAAAGATCTATCTGAGAACTACAACACTTGAGACAAAATAGGATCATAAATTCTACTTTACGAGAGAAACATACCCAAAAAAAACATTGTTTAGGGCCTCAAAATGGCCTCGGAAGTTCAGGACCCGAAAAAACTGCTAAAAATAGTAAATTACCAAAATTGTCAGAAAATTGTTTTGGGCCAGTTGGAGAAAGTGGGCGGCCACTGATATCCACCTGGATCATAGATATTCATTTTCTATGAACTAAGTGTAATAGTTCTAATTTTCATCTATTTTCTTCCACTTAAATATTCATACCTTTGTGATAATATTCTTAGTGGCACTACTTTTGTTTTAACGTGTTTGAGATATAAAATACATAGTGCATTTTTTTTGTATCTTGGAAGTGGCTCTAATTTGTAATGCATATGGTCGCTAACTTTTGAATGTTTTACCTCTTTGTAAAATTCATAGTCACACCAAACCATGAAAATGAGTTATAATATTTCACCTTAATTATGCACTTCTCAAGGACACATATTTCCTTTCATAAACAAGTATAACTTACTATTAGAAAGAATAAATGCTTTCCAAAGGTAATTTATCTCAAAATAGGTTAATTGCATGTCTTAAGAGACAATGACTTGAGTAGTATGAGGATGTGAATGCCTGAAATGAAGATACCTATTTTAGGAAAAAATTGGAGGTGAAACTGAAACTTTAACTTCTTATGTTGCTACATGATTTCTTCATGAGAGTTGTGAGACTGACTAAGAAGAAAATAATCTCTTCCTAGGATTCATGACCAGATTTTTCTTGAATTTGACGAACATTATGAATCTCTTCATAATTGTCAAAGTCCCCAATTTGTGTAGACAAGGCTGGATGAATTTCATTGTAACTAGAAATCTCATTAGCCTTTATTTCCTATTGTTGAAAGGAGATGATATTTCCATGTTGATTGGGGTAAATATCCTCTTTATGATTCTTGGGTGGAATTATTAAACCCCTTTATCCTTAATAGCCATCTATTTTACAAGATCCATGTGCAGTCTCAACCAATGATTCCCTTGTAATTCCTACTTTTGTTTATTGTTCAGCATTGCCCCTTTGTGACTATTGTTTCTATTAGTTTTAGTCTAGTATTTATTTTTCCTTTTTAAATGCACCCTATTTTCTTTTACTATCTTCATCTTCTACATTTAGGCTTGTATTTAGTGAATTTGGTTTAACTAGCTTGTACATTACATTGAGAAACCATTATTCTGTGAAATTTATGTTTGTATCTTAATTCAGAAACATTATTTACTCTTTGTACTCTAATTTCTCTGAAGGCATATGATATTATTGTACATTGGAATCATTGTCCCTTCATCAGATTCCATTTTGCGCTCAAGCCTTGTAAATTCATATCTATTTACTTATGTTCACCCTTCCTTCAAGCTATTGATTTGTACAATCTATGTGTTATTACTTTATTTATTTTTCATTATGAAATGCACCCAGAAATTTCTAAGACCCAACAGGGCTTTCCATGTCTACAATATTATATGTAATCCATTAGCTCATTCATCCTCAAAGTTTTTATGTTCAAGCCTTGAGTCAATGAAACCTAGTTGGCAATATAAACACACTTACTAGAAGCATTCAATGGCTTCATATTTTCCATTGGGTCAAGGTGATATTCATGGTTCATATTGTTGACCTTTGAAATATTCATTCATTTGTATTTAGAATTGATGCGACTTTGAGAAGTTAGCAACTCATTTTTTATGGATTCAAATTATGTGTCTTCCATTTTTGTGAAACATTGAGTTCCATATTTTTGGAAATGAAGAAATTGAGCATAAGAATATTAGGATAAGAAGATTGGCGGAAAAGGCATCAAGACATAATTCTCAACATTATATTCATCTTAATGATACAAATATATAATACAATAATGAAACCACCTCAA
The DNA here is from genome assembly GCA_032191745.1 of Picea mariana. Classification (NCBI taxonomy): domain Eukaryota; kingdom Viridiplantae; phylum Streptophyta; class Pinopsida; order Pinales; family Pinaceae; genus Picea; species Picea mariana. Next base: position 4,312 of record JASDQU011441164.1, read on the forward strand.
TTTTTCTCACCTCGACACCTCATGATGCAGGAGCATCATTGGCAAGTGCACAGAGGTGGGACCACCAGACACGTGAGAGTTCCCCCAGAACTTCAAAATGTGACAATTCAACTGATTTTGGGATCCGCCTCCACTCAGTAGCGAAATTCATTTTCAAAGGCATGCTTGAACTAGCACCGAATTTTCCCTTTGTAGCAAGTTTTTGAACTTTGTAAATAGAGCAGAAGCTCCCACTTCAGCTCTAAAAAACGATTGATATAGGATAGCATATGATAAGTTTTAGAGTAGGCAGGTAGCCAGGAGAGACCCTAGGAGATATTTTTGAGTTATGAAAAGTTGGTAAGAAGTTAGAGTAAGGAAGAGTAGGAGAGTAGAGTAGAAGAAAGCAAAAAAAAGGAAGAGTTGAAAGAGAACTGCATTAGATCAGAAACCCTCAGTTCTGAAACTACTATAATCTCTATGTATTTTGTAGCCAGTGGTCATTTTTATGAATAAAACAGAAGGGAAAATTGATCCAAATGTGTTATGCTTGGACCATGAGTGTTTTCCTGTTATTTTCTGTTTTGTGAGTAGGTTAATGGAGCTATGAGTTTTTTCTTCAGTTTTGATTGTTCCTCTTCATTCAAAGCTTTGCAAGTTGTGCATTGAGCTAGAAAGAGAAACATTGTGGAACTGCTTTCTCCCCATAGAATCTTTGCAAAGTGTGCATTGAGTCAGAGAGAAAGTCACTGTGGAGCCGAGCATCAAGATCCTTCAGACGCAAGGAGTGCGTGAGAGATAGATGTCTGAACTGGACAATATTAGGAGAGATAACACTTTGGAAGTGTTGTTGAAGTCCATGGATTCATTCCCTGGAAGGATTGAAGACCGAGTCTTCGCAGGCTTAGGAAATATCCTAAGTTGAAACCCGAGTAGAAGCTCAGGAGGGAGAACGTCGTCGAGCGTTGGATCATGGTTAATATTTCTGTAATTTATCTGATCAGAAGGANGAACGAACGGTGGAGAGTCCTCGAGGAGGAACACTGAAACCCTACAGACCATTGGATCGGGAGGAGTTGCGAGGGGGTTAACGACAAGAGTTCGTTGACGTCCATTTTAGGACTTCGGGTACTAGGAGGTGGAAGGGCAAGAGTTTGGTCTTTCAAAACCTTGAATCGTGAAATTGCAAAATCCTGATTCAATCAGGGCCGTCAAACCCAGAACGATCTGGACCGTTGGTTCATTTTGGAATTTCAGGTACCAAGAGGTGGAGAGATAGAGGTTCTGACCCATCAGAACCTTGAATCGTGAAATCACGATTCCACAGGAGCCGTTGATCTTAGGAGTTGTTGTGAGTCGTTGATCAAGCACCAAGGCACTTCAACATTTCGACTTTCTCCATTTCGGCATTTCGGCTACTGGGTATCCTAAGGGACAAGGATATCCCTTGTTTCCTGATTTCAAGAAACGTGAAATCCAAAAAAGGAGAAGCGTAGGGGCATTTCGGTACTTCGGCATTTCAGCTACCAGAAGTCCTAAGGGGCAAGGTCGTCATTCGTGCCCTAATTTCACGAAATGAGAAATCCTGAAAGGGGAGATTTCTAGGACATTTCACTTCGGCATTTTAGGTACTAGAGGTTAAATGGAGCAGGAACCCACCTCCCACCCAAATTTTGCGAAACGCGAAATCCCGAAAAGGAAAAGGAAACAGCCATTTTGGATTTTCGGCTACAGGGAAATCCAAAGGATAGAGACACCCTTTGCATCTCAATTTCATGAAGTGTGAAATCCCAAAAAGGAAAAGGCACGGGTATTTTGGCATTTTGGTGACCAGGAATCTTAGGGAGCAAGTATATTCATTGCATCCAAATTTTGCGAAACGTGAAATCCTGAAGGAGTGGACACCAGGCCATTTCGACATTTCGGTTACTGGGAGTTCGGGAGACCAGGAGACAGGACACTTGATCTGTGGAAGCTCGATTCCTGATTATCACCTTTCAACTTGGCACTTGGTCATAGACCTTGGTCATTTGTTGTGGGAGCTTACAGTTGGTGTCAAAAACCAACCAACAAAACTTTTGTAGGGGGCCTGTGTATTCATCCAAAAGATTCCAAGTTGGAACCCGAAGAGCCATTTCAGCTTTAGAATTCAGAATATCTTGACCGAGAGCTTGTGCAGCCCTTAGGAGGGATAAGGGGTCTGCATCAAGTGGTATCAGAGCACAATTTTTGTCTATAGATTTCAAGCAAAGGGAGAAAAAGAAGGAGACAAAAAAAAACCCTGAAGTTGTACTCTATGTGTGATAGACAGTGAACACCATGTTGCTAAGAAGACAAGATGCACCTCTAGGAAACCATGCTATAGAAAGGGATATGCGAGAACTTCGCACTTGATTGGAGACAATGGAAGCAGCACAGAGAAGGGCACCTAACACTGGAGATGTCAGTGATGCAGAAAATGAAGAATCTAAGGCTGAAGAAGCAGTAGGAGAGGATGTTGCAGAAGAACGGTTACTAAGAGTAGTTTCCAGATTGGGAGGTAGAGCTAAGATAGAGGCTCCCATGTATGAGGGGAATATAGATGCAGAGGAATTGCTGGACTGGATAAGGTCCATGGACAAGCATTTCGATTATGAAGATGTCAATGAGGAGAAAAAGGTGAAGTAGGCAGTCACCAGGCTAAAAGGGCATGCAGCACTATGGTGGGATGAACTGCAGGCTGAGAGAAGAAGTAAGGGAAAGAAGAGGATAAACAGTTGGGACAGGATGGTAGCCAAGATGAAGGTTAAGTTCATACCCAAGGACTACCAAATCAATCTGTTTAGGAAGCTATAGAACCTGAGACAGAAGGGGATGACAGTCAAGGAGTACACTGAGGAGTTCTATAGGCTGAACATCAGAAATAGGAAAAGGGAGAGAGATGAAGAAAAAGTCGCTAGATACATAAATGGCTTGAGATATGAAGTCCAGGATGAACTAAGCATGATGTTAGTAAAGACTATGGAGGATGCTTATTAGTTTTCACTAAAGGTAGAGGAGAAGTTGGATAGAAAACAAAACCAGCAAGGAAGAGGCAAAAGCTCGGTCCCGAGCAAGAACAAGGGGTTCAACCGAGACAGGGCACATCAGTCTAAGGAGGAGGCTAAGAAACCCCACAATCACTCTAAACAAGGAGGAAGTTCATGAGGAAGATAGAGTGGAGGAAGAAACTCTTCTAGAGGAAGAGGTAGAGGAGGAGTAAGGTGCTATAACTGTGGAAAGATAGGGCACATGTCTTGGGAATTCCCCAAGAAGAAAAAATAAGGAGGAGAAGCTCACATTTCATAAGCACAACGAAGCGATGTTGAAGCAGAGGGGGCAGAGGATGGAGCATCCCTGATGTTGAGAAAAGTTATTTTAAAACTAGAGGCAGAAATTGAGAAGCCAGTGCAGAGAAATAGTCTCTTCAGGACAATTTTCAAGACCAAGGACAAAGTCTGCAAGGCGATCATTGACAGTGGGAGTACTGACAACCTAGTATTCACAGAGATGGTGGAGAAACTGGAGCTGAAAATGACTGCACATCCAAGGCCATACAAAGTCTCATGGCTGCAAAAAGGACACCAGGTAATGATTACTAAACAATGCCTGGTTGAAATTAAGATAGGAGGATATAAAGATGAAATCCAATGTGATGTAATTCCCATGGATGTATGCCACATTTTACTGGGAATACCATGGCAGTTTGACAGAAATTTCATTCACGATGGGAGGAAGAATACGTGCACGTTGGAGAAAAATGGTAGTACGCATATGTTACTTCCAATAGAGGAGAAGAAAGAAATGGAGGAAGCTAGCATAAGCATAATTCTGATGAGTGGGAAGGAACTCCTGAAATAAGTCAAGGGAGAACAGGAGATACAATTCACTGTGGTGAGAAAGCCTAGAGTCATCCTTACGAGTACGTCAGTGGACGAATTTCCTGAAGAAGTTCAGAAGCTGCTGGAAAATTTTATGGATATAGTGGTGGATGAGATGTCAAACTCATTGTCGCCCATCAGGAGTATCAGTCATCACATTGACTTGATACCAGGAGAGAGCCTGCCAAACAAGGCAGCATATATATTGACACCTCGGGAGAATGAGGAGGTGAGAAACCAAGTCCAAGAGTTGTTGAATAAGGGTTTAGTCAGAGAAAGTTTGAGCCCATGCGCAGTACCAACTGTGTTGAGCCCAAAGAAATATGGAGGATGGAGACTGTGCATAGACTCGAGAGCCATCAACAATATCACCATCAGGTATAGATTCCCTTTACTAAGAATGGATGATTTAATGGATTGCTTAAGTGGACAATTTTTTTTTTCTAAAATAGATCTGAAAAGTGGATATCACCAGATCAGGATGAGGGAAGGTGATTAATGGAAAATAACCTTTAAAACTAATGAATGCCTATATGAGTGGTTGGTTATGCCATTTGTCTTAACGAACGCCCCAAGTACTTTTATGAGACTGATGAATGAAATTCTAAAGGATTTCATTAGCAAGTTTGTAGTTGTATATCTGGATGATATACTAATCTTTAGCAAGACTAAAGAGGAGCATTTGAGGCACCTAACACTAGTGATGAGGAGGCTACAGTAGGAGAAGTTGTTGATCAATCTGAAGAAGTCCTCTTTTATGAAGACAAAGCTCATTTATTTGGGTTTTGTGATATCCTCGAATGAATTGAAGATGGATCTAGAGAAGGTGAAGGCGATCCAAGAATGGTTGTCACCAAGGAACACGTTTCAGGTAAGGAGCTTTCATGGTTTAGAAAGTTTTTACAGAAAGTTCATTAGAGACTACAGTGGGATTTGTCCACCAATGATGGATACAGTGAAGAAATGGCACAAGTATTTTAAATGGATAGAGGAGGATGAAAAGAGATTCAATATACTGAAGGAGAAGATAACGGAATGATCGATTCTGATCTTGTCAGATTTTGGGAAGACATTTCAGGTAAGATGTGATGCAAGTGGAGTTGCAATAAGAGCTATTTTGAGTCAGGATAACATGTTTGTTGCCTATTTCAGTGAAACGATGAATGAGACTAAGAGTAAATACTCCACATATGACAAGGATTTTTATGCCATCATTCAAGCATTGGCTCTTCAGACCCCTTATCCCTGATGCAAACCCCTTATCCCTCCTAAGGGCTGCATGACTTCTCGGTTAGGATCTTCTGAATTCTGGAGCCGAAATGGCTCTTCGGGTTCCAACTTGGAACCTTTTGGATGAATGCACAGGCCCCCCACAAAAGTTTTGTTGGCTGGTTTTTGGTGCCAACTATAAGCTCCCACAACAAATGACTAAGGGCTATGACCAAGCGCCAAGTCGAAAGGCATGATATGGAATCAGGCTTCCATAGATCAAGCATCCCATCTCCTAGTCTCCTAAACTCCCTATAACTGAAATGACGAAATGGCCCGATGTCCACTCCTTCAGGATTTTGCATTTCGCGAAATCTGGATGCAACAAATATCCTTGCTCCCTAGGATTCCCGATCACTGAAATGCTGAAATACCCTTGCCTTTTCCTTTTCGAGATTTCACACTTCGTGAAATCGATATGCAAAGGGTGTCTATGTCCTTCGGATTTCCCGGTAGCTAAAAAGCTGAAATGGCCGTTGCCTTTTCCTTTTCGGGATTTTGCGTTTCACAAAATCTAGGCGCGAGGTGAGTTCCTGCTTCATGAAACCTCCGGTACCCAAAATGCTGAAGTGAAATGCCCTGGAAATCTCCCCTTTCAGGATTTCACTTTTTCACGAAATCAGGACGCAAATGACGACCTTGTCCCTTAGGACTTCTGGTAGCTGAAATGCCGAAGTACTGAAATGCGCCTATACTTCTCCTTTTTGGAATTTTTCATTTCACAAAATCAGGACACAAGGGATATCCTTGTCCCTTAGGATCGTCGATAGCTGAAATGGAAAAATCCTAAACGCCGAAGTGCCTTGGTGCTTGATCGATGACTCACGACAACTCCTAAGATCAATGGCTCCCATCGAATCGCGATTTCATGATTCGCGGCTCTGATGGGTTAGAACCTCTATCTCTCCACCTCCCAGTACCCGAAATGTCGAAATGAACCAACGGTCTAGATCGTTCTGGGTTTGACGGCCCTGATTGAGTCACGATTTCGCAATTTCATGATTCATGGTTTTGAAAGACCAAACTCTTGTCTTTCCACCTCTTGGTACCCAAAGTCTCGAAATGGACGTCAACTAACTCTTGTCGTTAACCCCCTCGTAACTCCTCCCAATCCAACAGTCTGTGGGGTTTCGGCGTTCCTCCTCAAGGAATCTCCATCATCCGTTCAAATCTTTAGATCCTCCTCCTGGATATCTACATAGTTAAATTCTACGCTCCTTCCTTCTAATTGGATGACCTATGGGAATCTTAACCACGATCCAATGCTCAACGACGTTCTCCCTCCTGAGCTTCTACTTGGGTTTCAACTTAGGAGATTTCCTAAGCCTGTGAAGACTCGGTCTTCAATCCTTCTAGGGAATGAATCCCTAGACTTCGACAACACTTCCAAAGTGTTATCTCTCATGAGCTTGTCCAGTTCAGACTTCGGTCTCTCACGCACTCCTTGCTTCTGAGGGATCTCAATGCTCGACTCCACAACGACTTTATCTCTGACTCAATGCACACTTTGTAGAGCTTCTATGGGGAGAAAGCAGTTCCATAATATTTCTCTTTCTGGATCAATGCACACCTTGCAGAGCTTCGAATGAAGAGGAACAATCGAAACTAAATAAAAAACTCACAGCTCCATTAACTTACTCACAAAACAGAAAATAATAGGAAAACACTCATGGCCCAAGCACAACACATTTCGATCAATTTTCCCTTCTATTCTATTCATAAAAATGCCCACTAGCTACAAAATACATAGAGATTACAGTAGTTTTAGAAGTGAGGGTTTCTTCTCTAATGCAGTTCTCTTTCATCTCTTTTTTTTTTCTGCTTTGTTCTACTCTACTCTCCTGCTCTTCCTTACTCTAACTTCTTACCAACTTTTCATAACTCAAAAATATCTCCCAGGGTCTCTCCTGGCTACCTACCTACTCTAAATCTTATCCTATGCTATCCTATATCAATCGTTTTCTAGAGCCAAAGTGGGATCTTCTGCTATGTTTACAAAATTCAAAAACTTGCTACAAAGGGAAAATCCGGTGTCGGTTCAAGCGTGCCTCTGAAAATGAATTTCAGCGCTGAGTGGAGGTAGATCCCTAAATCAGTTGAATTTTCACGTTTTGAAGTTTCGGGGGAACTCTCACATGTCTGGTGGTCCCACCTTTGCACGCTTGCCAACGATGCTCCTGCATCACCTCATCAGGAGATAAGGTAGGAGGAGGAAATATAGGAATCTAGAAACACACTTAGGCTAACAACTATATCCTAGCATGTGAAATATACAAAGGTGGTATACTAAGACTTAACGATTGTATATGAGAAATAGGCTAACATGAAATTTCTTTTTGAAGCATTGAATTGGATTGAATGATAAAACCAATTTTTATTTTAATGACAACTACTAGATTATCTCTTATGCAAGTTTTTAGAGAAGATATTGATCAAACATTTAAAAATATTGTCCTCTGAAAATTTTCAATGTGAACTATCTATTTTAAATTTATGTTATTTTATTTATTTGGATCCTTAAAAATGAGAACTTTTTCTCATAATTGGCTACCAATAGTTTGAAATTAGGATTTTACATATTTGGTTTTTGGGTCTATTTTGATTAAATCTTTCATGCAACAACCTACTATCATCAATGTCTAGAGAGAAGCCATTTGTTTCCATTTTGTTTAGTAAGTTATTTTATTTTTGGAGGTTCCTTTGTTTTCACAAAGCATTGGTCATTATGTTTAATGTATATACATTTATGTAAATTTTTCTTTGAAGTATTTCAATGTAAGCTACCATTCCATGTCCACCCAACTAGCCTTGACCAAGCCCCCAAGTAGACTATTGCAGACAATTATCGATGGAAAGAAGATATAATTCCAAATTATGTGAAAGGCCTCTATGGATTATCTCATCCTCTTAGCCTAGACATAGGTTATAATCAAGAGATAAAACACTAGTGCATTTGAATTACAATTCTTGTAAGTGTTCACCAAAGCATTCACAGATAGAGACATTGAAATTTCACCTTGTTTACACCATTTGAAGCCACAAAGACTGAGCATCTGCTAGCTTCCTAGCCTTGGTCAATATATGGATCATGGCACTTAGGGATTGGGTTATGTACTCGTCGTTTTTTTTTTCCACCTTAGTCAAAAAATCTAAGACCCGGTTTTGCATTATCCACACACTTATACAAAACATTAATCACATTAACTAGTGGGTTCAATAAGTGACCTATCTATAACAAATCACCTAAGTTTTCCAACCAGAAAAAGATGTAAAAATGTTCAATAATATGATTGTCACTCAATAGGGAATACAATTGTCCTCTATAACTTGAAATCTTAACCAATCTACTATGATATTGAGTTCTACCATTATTGTGATGCTAAAGAAATGCACTTGGGTCACTTCTCTTAAATTTTCTATCATGTACATAAAATAGGTATTTTGATGACAAAGATCATTTTGATAATGAACAAGTAGCTGACTACTAATGAGATTTTTTGAGATTCTGTCCAACTCTCTTGTTAACCTTCTAATGACTACCATCATTTTGTTGAGTTGGACTTTATCTACTTACCAAATATTATCAAGAATTTCTATGAAGATAAGTCAAATTAAATATAGTTAAAACCTATGTTTTCTATTCTCTCCTTGAAGTAGTTGATCGCATGCTTTAAACATTGGTAATATATTCTAACCAACCATGCTTGATGTGAATTAATTGGAGATATGTCTTTGTGCAAAGAAACCATGATTCTCACTAGGTTTTTTATAGTAATCCTTCTTTGGAATGTACATTGATAAAAAACAACTATAAGTAATAACATTTGTATTAATTCCACCACCTACCATTTCATTATAAATCTTGGCAGATTCCTTTGTATTTCATTTCTTGTAGTATCCATTTATTGATATATTGTAAGTAGCATTATTAGGGCCCAATCCATTTTCCAAAATTTATTTCATAATCTTCCTTGCTTCCTCAACCTTTCTTTCGTTATAATGTCCATTGATAAGAGAACCATATGTGAGGACATCAGGAACTAAACCCTTTTCAAACATAGCATTAAATAATTTGAATGCATAACCCAATAGACCATCACAACGACAAGCATCAATCAAAGTATTGTAAGTTACTATGGCTAGAGACAAGCCCTTTATTTCCATTTCATTTAGTAAGTTCTTTGTGTTTTGGAGGTTCCTTTATTTGCATAGAGATTTGGTCATTACATTGAATGTGTATACATTTATGGAAATTTTTCATTGAAATATTTCAATGTAAAGCTTCCATGCCATTTCCACCCAACCAACCTTAACCAAGCCCCCAAGGAGATTATTGCAGGTAATTATTGATGGAAAGAAGCTAGAATTCTAGATTTTGTGAAAGGTCTATGTTGTTTCTCTCATCCTCTTAGCCTATATATAGGTTCTTATCAAGAGATCAAACACTAGTGGAGTTGAATTACATTTCTTGTAATTATTCACCCAATAGACAAAACATAACTAGCAACCATAGCCCCTTCATGACGTAAAGAAGGTATTGTTAGACCATTTGTCCTAAAAATTATCTGAGTTGCATCCAACATGCCCAGAGACCTTCACAATAACCAAGTGCATAAATTCACTCTAGAAGAGCTACACAAAAGGGATGCCATGTGGTAATTGTTTTGTAGATTGTGGGTGTGGATGCATCATCATTTAATTCAATGCATAAATAAAACTTCTCCTCATCTTTAATTTTTCCCACCAAGAAGGAAGAAGCTCTTGTAAATGAAATTTTTTTGAAGTGATATTGGCTAGTTAAGTGATGTCAAATTGAGTGTTGAACTATGAAAACATTGTCCCGATCTAGGAATTCACTTGCTCTCCATCAAATATAAAAGAAAATTGGGGAGAGTTGCATGTGAATCTCATTATAAAAATAGCTAGAAGTGGACCAGCTATGAATATTCTCTATCTTCATAATTTCTACCCACTCAATGAGTGATTAGAGAATACAGGTTCTCATATCCACAACTAACTATCATTGAGTGGGAGAATTTTCACCACTATTAATTTGGTTAGGAGCCTTGTAAGTTGTGAACCCTCAAGGTTAAGGGTGTGGACCATGTTAGAGTTGTGGGTTGTGTGCTAATGGAAGGAGGGATTGTAGAAGTCAATGGTAGGTAGGATGTGAACCTGGTACTACCCCTTTTTTTAGATTTGATGGATTGTATTCCTACTTGTGAGAAGCTACAAAACCATGTAGAGGAGGTAACATACCCTTATTTTTTAGCTATTGAAACTTGTAGGGAGTGTATCCCTATTTACAAGATCTTGCAAAATCTTGTAGAGGGAGTGGATCCTTATTTGTGAGAGAATGTAGAAGCCCGAAATGTATTTATTTCATACCAAATGATACATTAAATAAAATGGAAAATAAAATAACTCAATATCATATTGAGATAAACATGCATTTCTTCTTTTATTCATCCTTTTATAAGAAGCATACAATCAAATACGAAAAGGCCATAATCAATGTTGATTGTGTCTCCAATACAAACTAAATCTAATAAACGGTCCAAGATAATAAAATATAATAAACTTGAATAGTCATAATAATAACTACTAAGGGGTTTTTCATATTCATAGTTGATTAAGTCTCTTTTACAAAAGAAGGAAAACCCTAGAACATAATTATTAAAATGCTAATAAACGTGGAATACCTCAGTCCTTGTATTAGATTATGTGGTTCACATACCTTTTTTTTTGTTTTTTCTTTTCTTTTGTTTCTCTCGCATATGATTTTGGTTTTTATTTTAATTTGTATTCTCTCTTTGTGTGTATATATTCATTGTTACCCCCCAGTATAGGGGTAATTAAGGATATGATGTCTCGATTCCCATGGGTAGTAGACATGGAGTGTTGAGATCTCAATGCACATCATAGCCCACAAGGCCCCTCCATTTCATCACAACTCATAATCATCATCATTTTAGCAGAGCACAATCCACTACATTAGCTTAGCTCCAAGAAGAGAACATGCCTTGATTCATGAGGTAACAAGTATGGTTTCATGGTAAGTGTCATTTTAATATTTGAACTATTTGAGCAAGTTGCAAAGCATCCTTTCTTGATTATAGAATGTTTTCTTGGAAATTTTACCTTTTTTTCTAATTTCACCTTGGTGGTTGTCATTGTATCCTATTAAGTTGGTAACCCTCAAGAAAAGGGTTCCTACCGGGGGGTTCTTTGAAGGGTCATTGTAACATTCACATTCATACTTGGCACTTTCCACACTTCTTCCCTCTGTTTCCTCATCTTTTAGGTTTTTTGGGTTCATTGACCCTAAGAAGGGATTGTACCGCATTTCGTGGGAAGAAGGGGTTGAAGGCCCAGAGGTGTTGTAGCTGCAAAAATATAAAATCCATACATTATCCTTCCAAATTCTCTCCTTGGGGTCCCGAGAGAAATAAAGAACTTCTCCATAAAAAATGAAGGACCTGTAAAAAGAAAACACATAATTAATGAATGTGTCACTTGTTGAGGAAATCCATTTTGTGGTGTCTCTTACTTTCCATTGCATATGGAACTCTGTGTGTTTCAATATTCAAGTGGCATTATGGTACTCCTTACTTTCCATTTTCACATAGTACTCAATGTTTGGACCATAATAAATTAAATGGAAAGAGCTTGGAAAAATGTTGCATTGCAAACAAAGGTGGAGCACACCCTCCACAAAGGTACCCATAAATGAGACTATATAAACCCTTGTTATGTTAGGAACCCCATGCCTGAAAGTACTTTCCCCCCACCCGAATCATACTCACTGATTGTCTTGGATAAGGTCTTCTTGGGAAACATTAATTGACTTGAGAACTGACCTACCCAATGGGGCACCTTGACACCCCTCCCATACCTAAATTTGGCAAAGTTTATAAGGTCTTTGAGCACTTGTTTAGTTTGAAAAGTGGGGTTTGATGCACATGTTCAGGTGATTTTTGTATTAAATATGTCTTACTTTGCATGATACTTGTGACTTGTGGACCCTTGGAGGGCATACTTGTTTTTCTTTGGAGGACTCTTCCCACTAGTTGGACGCTACACCCCACATGAGGAAGACCGTGTATGATGAACGTTGCACCTAGAGGATACATGATGCTAGCTTTGGAGGCACCTTGGAATTGCTAGAGGATCAGGTCACACCCTTATGCACTTGGACGTTGGCCTTTGGAGGCCATGGACATCACCTCCTATCTCTTGACTTCATCATGGAGGGATAAGTTTTGATGCATGAGATGGTCCCATAGGTGGATTGACAAGAGAAGACCATGGAAGGGCACTTGGTCATGACATGTGGCCTTTAGAAGCCCAATTTCTCATTTCCCATGCTTGAAGTTTCACTTGGAGAGCTTATTTCACCCTCTTAGGTTATGACAACACCCTTCTAGGGTTTTATTTCATGTAAAAAAATAATTTGTGTGTATTGTAAAGGAAAATTTAAGGGGTTAGCCCTCTTATGTAGAGACATGTTTCTTCATTTGAGGCTTTTGGATGGCTAGGGTTTCCACATAAATATGGATAACCAAGTTTCATTTTATCATCACAACTTCTCACCTTTGGTGAGAGAACACATCTGATTGTTTTTACCTGTTAGGGTTATTGCCTCTTTTACCTTATGCAGTATCCCTTGGAGGTCTAGTGTGGATGCTTCTTTTAGGTTTTATTCTTGTCATATCTTAGTGAAGTAAGTACATTTTTGCAATTTCATTTCATGTTATTAAATGTTTCATGGTGAATTTTACTTGTTAATATTGAAGATCTTGCTTGGCAAAACCCTAAGAGAGGAGCATATGTGTTTCCTCCTCTCAGAAGGTTAATTTCATCCATAAATTTATGAAGGAAATCCTACCTAGAGTTAGACTCCTAAAGCCCTAAAGAGATATAACTTTAGTATTTTATCCATATACTCTTGATTGTTGACCTAGGTGAGTCTACAAGAAGGGAGAAAAGCTTTCTAGGGCCCAAAAGTGCTTGCACCCTAGAAATTCTCCTCCTCGAGATTCAATCTCTAATTCTCTAATGTGATAGCACCTTAGATATTGATTCCTACCTCTTGGTTGAATCTAGATAAAGTTCCAAGAATATTTGTGTTTGTTGTTGTAAAGAGTCCATAGCCCTAAGGAACCAATCATTAAAGCTCTCTTCTTGTAAAAGTGATAAAAAAACTCTTTATTCTCAATATCTCAAGCTATCTACTAACTTGAGATAATTTGATTACAAACTTCTTGTTGTTGCAAAAGTTTTCTATAGCCATCTAAATATTCTCTTATTTGTTGCATACATTGATCTAAAGGTGGTCTAAAATTACCAGAAATTACACATAACACTTGGGTATTAATTTACTAAGTTTATGTTGAATTTCTATTGTCAATTGTTGCATTTTTTAAGTACATTTCTTAATTTTGTTATAGTTTATCTATTGTTGTTGTACTACTATAATTTTCTACAATTTCATAACAGCCATAGTGATTTTTGTTGTCTAGTGTCTTAAAGAGGTATTACTTGCATACTTGTACCTCAAAATCATCATATATATGTTTTAAGTGTTCTTGCTATGGGCATGTACTCAAATCATCTTCTTACCTCTTATTTCTCCTTGACCTAGACCTTGACTTAAGTGATCAATATAGGGGGTAGTAGTCTTGGCTAACAAAATTTCTACTTTGATCCCTTGAGGTACCAGGGAAGCCTCCCCTATGGTGGACCTCCTCCATTACTAAAACGAGGGGATTTCTTACTAAGGTGACAGTGATAGGATATCTTGTAGTTACGCAAGATTTGGTGATCTTTTGTTCAGATTTTTACAACTACAAATACCACAATAACATTCACTTAATTTCTTCTATAAATACATTTGGTCAAAATATTTGCATGCCTTTTCTCATAATATTAATTATTCATGGAAACAAGTATTTAAAAGACATCCTAAATGATCTGAAAATACTTAGAAACCAATTATTTGTTTATAATATATACATGCAAAATCTAACTTGATTGATCCAAGAGGATCTGAGGAGCGCTCATAGAGGTCTAGGAGGATTCAAAATGCTCACAGAGGTCCCAAGGGATCCATAAATGTTCAATATTATATCATCTCAAATCGTCCTAAAAATGACATCATTGTGTAGAGCTCGTCATCGACTTTCCAATGGTGTAAACGACAAATCAAATGGAGCTCGTACGAAAAAGTTATAAGCGATCAAATTTCAAGTCAACCAAGGTCAAATTCAAAAGTCAAATGGGTAAAAGGACACATGTCATGTCCATATAGTGACACATGGCATGACCGTACAGTTGATGTGGCCACACCCCAAGGTGCCATGTGGACTGATCATACAGTTGACTAGGCAAATGAGTTGGAAAATTATACCTCCACATGGTCCAATGGTTCGTAGAAACGTGGCAAGGATAGCCAATGAGAGGTTGCCACATGGAAACCCCTCATTGGCAAATATTGGTTTATATTGTATAAATTGTTTGGGTCGATTGGGGTCAAACTCGCGAGCTCTGTGACCACCCAAAGAATTAACATACTCGCCACAACCAACAAGCCATACAATGGGTCTTAACCATATCATGTTTTCAAATTTATTTAAATTAAATTAAATTTTCATATGGCAAAAGAAAGGGTCTGAGGGCTAGCCCCCACCCCTTGGTCTACATATGTTACCACATGACCAAGTTGTAGCCATAGAAGGGGCTTAACATTTATGCGTGGGAGTTTTTTATGTCATATATAGTATATAGCTACTATATACTATATATAAATATATATTATATAAAATGTAACCAACGTGTATGCCATGGTTGGGAATAAAACCCCGACCTCCGCTATAATAGTGGATAGTTTTAACCAACACAACAACGCCCCCACATTTAGCAGGATTCCGCTAAAATTAGAATTAAGTTGTCATTAAGTGCGGGGTACAGTTTTAGGACCAAGCCTCTATATTGGAAACGGATCCCAAGGCTGATGGAGATGAATCCCTATGTGCACATTTCTCGTTAATGTACAGATGCATTAAAGTATGTGCAAGTATAAGCCAAGTTTTGTGTTGCATCGTAAAGCATGCCAAATGGTACCTTTACAAAATTTCAAGTATTTTATATCAATTCTGCACGCTTTTTCACAAGGATCATGAATATGGGTTTTTTTTGTGATTTAAGGTCATTTGTAAAAAAAAATTGCTCATTTTTTCATTAATGGGAATTTAATGCATTGTTTTGCATGCAAAAGAGCATGAAATTGAGCTAGTTTGGAAATTGGTCGACTTTACAGTCAAAAGTTTCAGAATTTTGGAAGGATTTCAATGGTGAAGTTATTTCTTGTTTTGAGTAATGGAATTTAAGATAATCCATTAATTTGGCTTATGTGATTCATTTTACATGTGATTTTTGGTACATGAGATAGAGAAGGCAATTTTGATTGGATTGAATGGAACTTAAAGATGAAACACAAGTATGTAATTTGAGTTCTTTTATTGTATGTTGTGTCATCTCACTATCATTAAGCAAGATAATGTTTAGTTTATGATTTTCTGGGTAAAAAGCACATCATCAAAACTCTGTAAACCACCCCAATACGATCAATAAATTATTTTGGATCAAGTTAGATATTGCATGTATATATATAAAGCAATAAGTGGTGTCTAAGGATTTTCAGATCGTTGATTCGGAATAATTTATTGATCGTATTGAGGTGATTTGGAGAATTCAGATGATGTGCTCTTTATCCAAAAACTCATAAATTGATGATTAATTTGTAGAATAGTGAGATGACACAATAGAAAATAAAATAACTCAAATTACATATATAGATGACATATATCACTTTGTCTTGAAAGTCCCTTTAGATAGCATGATTGTTCTCCATCATCTCAAAATACCAAATTAGATTACAATATCGACTCACAAAAGCCAATTTAATGGACTCTCTTTAATTCCAATACTCAAAACAAGAAAATAAGTTCACCATTGAAATCCTTATGAAAGTCTCAAAAATTTCACTGTGAAGTGGACCAAATTTTGAACTAGCTCAATTTCACCCTCTTAGGCATGTAAAACAATGTGCTAAAAGCTCATTAATGACAAATTGAGATAATATGTTTACAAATGACCTCAAATTCATGATTTGTAATGTACCCCAAATTTCCCAAATAAAAAAAAAAATTGCTAGGGAACATTAAGACTTTGTTGGCATAGGGGTAGACCCACGGTTCAGCTCCAAGAGCGTGCCAACAAGCCCTAACTACTAGCCCTTTCGGAAACACCTATGAAGAATATGCAATCTCACCCAAAGAAGCTATGGGGGGGTTGCAGGACAAATATTTCTACAACCAAGGAAATATCAAGTGGATCTAATACAAGAACAATACAACATTCATATATCACTTATCAACTTAGATCTACTTTGCACATCTATCTATTAGATCTAGCATAGTAATGCAGTAACATCATACCAAATGAAAAATAACGGAGCATCAATCACACACATGACACAATATATATGTGGTTCACCTCTCTCTAGGGCTACGTCCACAAAACTGTGCTTTATAATAGTTAAGATGAAGCATACAGTTCTTGTTTGCGCTCTCAGCTAGCAGATCTTCTTTATTCTCCTCTCTTTCTCTCCCCTTCCTACGCACCCAGCTGTAGGACTGATCTCTGCACCCAGCTGGAGATCTTACAATACCAAAAGGCTCTCACGCTTAGCACTTCTCTCTCTCACAACAATAATCACTCATGCCAATAGTAAAACTAGATCAATAGTAAAAACAACCCAACCGAGGTCTTCTTGACCTTTATTTATACATTATAATAGCTCACTGACATACTTAAGCCTAAACCTAGGTATCAAAACCCTATATACGAAAACCCTAGGTGTCTAAAACCCTAGGTCAACTTGACCCACATTTTTAGGGCTTCGCCAGCCTGTCTTTCCTTCCTTCTCGCGCGGTGATCCAAAGCATCTAAAAATGGATTTTTTCCACTAGATGAGTTGTCCACAATCCATATTTCTTGTTGATCTATCATCCTCGATCTCCTCATCCAACCTCTTGCTTTCTTTCACTTCGCTCTGTCTTTTCTTCTCTTTTGTTCACTTCGACCCAGTAACAGTCATTGTGTCTTCTCCATAGTTTTCATCTTACCTTTTCTTCCTTATTATTCGCTTGCTTCCATAACCAAGGGCCAACAGGCCCCCAACACTCACCTGTGACTCATCCCGAGGCACTTCAGGTCTAAAATTTCTGTTTGAATTCGAATTCGGACTACGCAGGGCAGCCTTCACTTTCTTCTCTATGCCTCCCTTCCTTGTGCAAACTATCTTTTCTGTGTCTGGTACCAAGTTTCAACTGCACCTGGTACCTAGACCCTTTTTCTTTTGCTTTTACTTAGAGCTGCGGGGCAGCTATTTGTCATAATACAACTTCAACCAACTCCCATTCACCAAACCTTCCTTCCATTCGCCATTCAAATTTTTTAGTTGTGCAACTTCTCCTTCTGTAACATAGGCAACTTCATATGGCCCAAGCCAATGCGTTCTGAACTTTCCTGGATGCTTCATGAACTTGTTTTCTTATACCAATACCAAATCACCTTGCTTAAATGCATTCCTCATGATGTGTCTTTCATGGTAGGCCTTCTCTCTTTCCTTCTGTACTGTTGTTGGAATCCTGCAATAAATCTGTCTTCTTCCAGTTCAACCAACTGCGCAAGCCTCTCTTGAACAGCGCCAGTGTCATCCATACCTATAAAGGCAACGATTCTTAGGCTTGGTACCAAATATTCCATTAGAACAACAACTTTGAGACCATAGACCAACTTAAAGGGGGTATTTATTGTTAGCTTCTTGCAAGTGGTTCTATATGCCTATAGTACTCTTGGTACTCTTAAATACCAGTCATCCTTGTTCACACTAAAAATCTTCATCAGTGTTGTCTCCAAGATTTTGTTGAATGCTTCAATTGTCCCATTTTCTTTTGGATGGTAAGGTGTTCTCTTCTGATGGTAGACTGCAAATTCCTCAGTCAAGGCTTCGATGGTATTATTGATGAAATGTGTGCCTTGATTGCTCATAAGGATCTTTGGGCATCCAAACCTGGTTATGATGTCATCAAATATGAAGTGCACAGTTGTAGTTGCACTACAGTCCTTAACTTCTCTTGCTTTAGCCCATCTGGTCAAGTATTTTGTCGCAGTGATGATGTACCTTGCTCCTATGCGCTTCCCTAGTGGGGTTATATGTAACACCCTATTTCCCCCAGTTTGTAAAAATAACTATACTGACCAAGAACTGTGGCAAACACAGAAATGTGAATGTGTGATGTGAATCAACCTTATGAAAAGGTCAATAAATGTGAATAATATTATGAATATATATATATATATTGTAGGAGTACTGAGAGGGGAAATGCATAAAAAGAGACCGCGATGGCTGCAGAAAGGCGGTGGAAGGCACCTGGAAAGGTGGAATTAACTTCCACCACAAACCAATACCATATTTGGTATTCATTAGCCCAAAGAACCAAGAGCGGCTCGTTGGCCCATATTAAATGCCTCACATTCAATATCCCACCGGTTGGTAGGTAAATGGCTCCTCAAGAATTAATGTGGGATGGGGGAAATGAACCACCCATCCATAAGAGTTGCAGACCTAACCAGTGCGCGAAAAACCACTCCACACGCAACCTCGCAAGAGGAAAAAGGCGTGAGGGAGAAGTGGAGGGGGGCATTATTCGGAATTGGGCATACGCGAGGGAAGGAGAACCCTGTAAAAACTCTAGAGATATGCAGAATGAGTGATAGAAGAGAGGAAGGAGAGTAACATTCACTCCTGGTCACTGGCAAACAGAGACGCAGACTCATAGCATCGTGGTCTCAGCTCGGGGGTGGCTAGTGGTAAATCTGTTGGGAGTCGTTGTGCCTACGGTTGGATGGAAACGAGCACCCCTCTCAGTAGTTGCATAACCCCTGGTGTTACCTTCTGATAAGTGTTTTTCTTTTGGCATATTGAAATATATGTATTCTGACATTTATGCTCATAAGTTGTGAAATTGTGAATGATTTTAGTATAAGAATGTTTGTATGGTGTCTTGATCAGTACTGGTAGTTGTATGT
>JASDQU011441165.1:0-23615 GCA_032191745.1 Picea mariana
TGCTGGAACTCGAGTTCCAGCAGTCGTGTTCCAGCTTCGTGTTCCAGCAGTCGTGTTCCAGCATTCGAGTTCTAGCATTCGAGTTCCAGCAGTCGTGTTCCAGCTTCGTGTTCCAGCAGTCGTGTTCCAGCATTCGAGTTCCAACAGTCGTGTTCTAGCTTCGTGTTCCAGCAGTCATGTTCCAGTTTTGTGTTCCAGCATTCGAGTTCCAGCAGTCGTGTTCCAGCATTCGTGTTCCAGCAGTCATGTTCCAGCAGTCGTGTTCCAGCATCTACGTTTCAACATCTGAGATTCAGCATCTGTTTTCACCATACACAATCAATTACCATCAATGACAACCTTGATCATCTGCGTCATCTCTGTTGTAGCCATATTTCCAACAAATACCCCTAGTCTGAACCCCAAATTGTAAATGTAAATGCAAATGTAATTAAGTTGGTGGTTCATTGTGCATTCACCTCACATGGTATAGTTCAAAAATGTATTGCACACTAAAATGATGAAGTGTGAACATTCTACGATACCGTGCGCAAAAAAACTAAGTGTGTCCGATTTTGAGTCCAGAGAGCCTTTTGTGTATGTGTTGTGTTTTATAGGCTGGTGAGCCAGTTATTATAATCTAGGAGGATTATGTGTTGAATTAGGTCAGAGATCCTATATGATAAAGGCCAATGAGCCTATTTATGTAATTATGCATATTATTAATATAAAATACATCGATGTGTGTAGACCGACCACAATAAAAGAGTACGAGGAACTAAACTCCACTAGTTAGGGAAAGGAGGCGCCAAAAGTTACGGAAAAGGGATAAGCTAGGGAGATTAAGCCAAAAAGGAATATTATATTAATAATCCTTAAAGTATAAAGTATGGATAATTATTTTATCCTAAATTCTAAGGATGGGGAGAAGTGGGAAAAAGTATCTCCCAATATGACAAGTGTCAATTTGGGGACATGCATACATATAGTTTGGACTTAGGTCATTTAAGGGGTCCACTCATTCATTTATTACATCATCATTAATTCATTCACTCACTCATTGAGCTACCCTCTGTACCTTTATGTTACTATCATAGTACCTGTATTATACCCAAACCAATACCATACTTGTGTCTGTACCTATTTATCTTGGGAGATGGACTGAAGAGCCGGGTTGTCAAGCCCCTGGGATAATGAAGAGGTTAGTCATTAGGACCATGAGAAATTTCTCTCTAGGTGAGATAATTGTTGGGAATCGATTTCCCAAAGGTGTCAAACTACAACTACAGGGCTCTGAGACTTCATGTATAGCCTATTGTTGAATCCCTAGAAGGGAAGTGGGGTAGCCGAGGGACTATTGAGCAGAGAAGGGGCACACTTCCTAGTGTGGGAAAGTCATGTGGGAAATGAGGGACTGTAGGTTGTTAGTTTGAATTAGCACCTGTGATGAATTCTTTCTTGTTGTCTGAGATACATCAATCTAGATAGGAATCCCTTTACACGGGTGGAGTTTAGTCCCAACTTGGGGATGACCCATTGGTGTCGACCCCCAACCCTCAGCCTGAGATCCACAAAGGATCGTCCTAATTCTCCTCTGAGTTGGATTTACTCTTCAATTTCCCTACGGGAAATTATCACACACACAAGAGTGTATCCACAGGTCCTTCCTGAAAAACCCACCCTGTCCACCTTAACTCTAGGTGTGAGCCTTGCACTTCCATATGACCACGACCTAGCCCTTGCACAAATTCCTTTCGCAACTCACATGTTCGTAGGTCGAAGACCCTTGACTTTTCTTCACCAAACGCTGATACCCGACATGGAATGGGATATGGCTCCTCCTTGTTAGTGCCCTCCATGCATAACCGCTGGCTAGAGATAAGTACCAACCTCACTTTCAAATCATGAGTTTGTGAGTTGAAGGGTTGAATCTCTAGGCCCTTTTTGTATGAGACTCCGAGATGCAAAAGTCAGAAAAGATTTGACTCCTTCAGTACTTCTCGCGGCTCACAACTTCATGATTTGGTTTGTTGAGCCTTTGTGCTCCTTTCTTATGAGAACCCAAAGCATGAGAAGTCAACAGAGTGTTGACCCCCTCCCAGGCGACGAGTGTCCACCTATCAACCATGTGGTCCCCACTTTATGGACACGCCACGTGTTCACCTGATACCTCGACCCTCGCCCTTCATGACTTCTGCAGTCGAAACTGATTCCTCCCAACTTTCGAAACCCCGATACGCCAAATGAAAGTATTGGATGCATTTGTTAAGCCAAATGGCATGAAAATACATTCATATAGACCCTCATTCATATTGAATGTTGTCTTCCATTCATCACCTTCTCTCATTCTCATCTGATGATATCCGCTTTTCAAATCAATCTTTGAAAAAAATATTTCTCCACTCAAGAAATACATCAAGTTGTCCATCCTTGGTAATGGAAATCTATATCTGATGGTAATATTATTGATCACCCTTGAGTCTGTACACATTCTCCAACCTCCATCTTTCTTTCGGCTAAGCACTGTTGGAACAACACATGGACTCAAGCTCTCTTGAATCAATCCTTTGTCCATTAAGTGATAAACCTATCTCTTAACTTCTTCATTTTCCTGTGGTGTCAACCTATACATTGCTTTGTTTGGTAAACTGTCTCCAGGTATAGGGTCGATATGATGGCTTATACTTCTGATAGGTGGAAATGAACAAGGTAGTTCATCCACTACTATATCAACAAACTCTTCCAGCAACTCCTGGATTTCTTCTGGTAAGTCATCTATCCTTGTACTGGTCAAAACAATTATGGGCTTCCTAAACACAATAAATTGTGTGCCTTCCTTCTTCTTAGCCTCCTTAAGAAGTTCCTTCCCACTCATGAGAAGTACAGTGTTGCTCATCTCTGTTTTCACCTCTTGTTTTTTATTCGACAGCAACATGTACATCCTCCCATTCTTCTCCAGGGTGTACATGTTCTTTCTCCCATAATGAATCACGTTCCTAACATATTGCCATGGTATACCTAGCAATAGATGACAAAAATCCATGGGAATGACATCACATAGTATTTCATCCTTATATCCTCCTATTTTAAATTCAACTAAACACTATTTAGTGACATTTACCTGATGTCCATTTTGTAGCCACGAAACTCTGTATGGGCTTGGATGTACAATAGTCTCCAGCTCCAGCTTTTCTACCATCTTTGTAGATACGAGATTGTCTGTGCTACCACTGTCCACTATGACCTTGCATACTCTGGCTTTAGTTTTGCAATTAATCCGAAATAGACTGTTTCTTTGGGCTGGGTTCTCTGCCCCCTTCTTTGGCTTCAAGAGAACTTTCCTCATCATTAAGGATCTCCCTCTTTCAGTGTATTCTTCCTCAACATTTCATCCTTGAGCTTTGGAAATGTGAGTTTCACCACCATATTTCTTCCTATCTGGACACTCATAGGATTTATGTTCGATATTTCCATAGACAAAGCATTTTACTTCACCACCTCTGCCTCTTCCTCTTCCTCTGGCTCGAGGAAAAGTATTTCTATCATCATACTTCCCTCTCTGTGAGCTTCCTCCTCTCTCATGTTGAGTTTGAAGATTCTTTCCCTCTTCTTTAGGTTTCTGAGTTATGTCTTGGGCAATTGTTTTGCCTCTGGATTGACTTCTACCTCAACCTCTTTGACCTTGTTTTCAACTCAGCTTCTCTTCATCTTTCAAAGCCATATGATAAGAATCCTCTACATTTAGCATAGTCATAATGCTCATCTCATCTTGAATGTCATATCGTAGACCATTCATGTATCTAGAAACTTTTTCATCATCATTTTCCCAATGACAAACCCTCATGTTTATCTTGTAGAACTCTTCAGTGTATTCCTTCACTGACATCAACTTCTGCCTCCAATTTTGCATCCTCCGAAACAGAGTGATTTGATAATCCTTGGGTATAAATTTGGCTTTCATATTTGCAACCATTCTATCCCAGCTCTTGATTTTTTTGTTGCCTTTACAACGTCTATCAGCCTACAGTTCATCCCAATATAATGCTGCATGCCCTTTAAGTCTAGTAAAAACATGTTTGGCATTCTTGTCTTCCTCGACATCCTCATAGTCAAAGTATTTCTATAGAGCTCTAATCCAGTCTAGAAGCTCTTCAACATCCAAGTTCCCCTCATACACTGGAATGTCCATTTTTTCTCTGGCACCTGTCCTTGCAACAACCCTCAAAAGGTGTTCATCCGTAGCATCTTCGAATGCAACTTCTTCTCCTTCGTGTCCAGCTTCATTTTCACTTTCAGCTTCGTTGATATCTCCAACGTCAACTATGTGCCTCTGTGTTGTCTCCATGGCATCAAGTCTGGCATGTAGTTCATGCATTTATCTCTCCACTGCTGGATCAGGCATCAGTCTTTCTTTTCTCCTCAGCAACATGGCTGTAAAATTCCTCCTCTTTTCTCTACTACAAAAAGCAAAGAAATTTTTTCTGAGCTCTAATGCCACAAAAGGTGCCGACCCCCAACCCTCGGGCTGATATCCATATAGGATCATTATAATTCTCCTCTGAGTTAGACTGACTCTTCAATTTCCCTATGAGAAATTCTCACACACACAAGAGTGTATCCACAGGTCCTTCCTGAAAAACCCGCCCTATCCCCCTTAACTCCAGGTGCAAGCCTTACACTTCCTTGTGCAAACACCTTTCACAACTTGCGTGTTCGCAAGTCGAAGACCCTCGACTTTTCTTCACTAAACATTGATACCCAACATGCAATGGGATATGAGTCCTCCTTGTTAGCGCCCTCCACGTGTAACCATCGACTAGAGATAAGTACTAACCTCACTCACAACTCGTGAGTTCGTGAGTTGAAGGGTCGAACCTCCAGGCCCTTCTTTTATGAGACTTTGAGATGCGAAAGTCAGAGAAGATTTGACTCCTTCAGTACTTCTCACGGCTCAAAATTTCACGAGTTACTTTGTTGATCCTTTGTTCTCATTTCTTATGAGAACCTGAAGCATGAGAAGTCAACAGGGTGTTGACCCCCTTCCAGGCGACGAGTGTCCACCTGTCAACCACGTGGTCCCCACTTGATGGACGCACCACATGTTTGCCTGAGACCTCGACCCTCGCCCTTCATGACTTCTGTAGTCGAAATTGATTCCTCCCAACCTCTGAAACCCTGATACGCGATATAGCGAAGAGGTTATGATCCAACGGTTATTCCTACTTCTCGCTACTCGAGAGTTTGCACAACCAAAGGATTTTCTATGCCCTCTGAAATCATGAACCTCGAGTTCGAAAGAATGATCCAATGGCCCGAAATGACCATGATCGATGGTCTTCATTGATTCTTGACACTAGAGTGGTGGGTTCGTCCAACTCCTAACCATCCTGCAGCTTTACTGGATCCTACGGTCCCCGCAAATTCGTGAATTCTCCACTGAGAATTCTGACCGTTCAATTCCTTCCTCTGAATCTTTGGCCCAAATTGACTCGACGTTATTTCTTTGGGACTTAACTTCTGTGCGATGATTCAGCTCCCTGTCTTCCTTTGAATACTTCAAAGGCGCTGACCCTACTGAGCTTTCTCTTACAACTCAAGCCTCGAAAGGACTCCTGCACACACTCCTTATTGAAATATTTCAAATACTTCTAGGCATTTGATCTCTCGAATCTATGCACACTCTCGCAAAAACAGTCCTTCAACCTTCACCTTAGTTACTAACTTCTAAGGCTTCGACTAGCTTGTGCACACCTTACACGGCTTCGATGCTTCACTTGCACTTCTGCTGGAATGAGAACAATGGTATCCCTCTTGAGCTTTCTAAGATAAAACTCAGACCTTCGTCAATGCACACCTTGTGGAAATTTCACTACACTCCTTGCAGGAACTTCTCTCAGGATGAGAAACAATTGAAACTCATTCTCTTCCTCTCTCAGACTTCAATCATTCAACTTTAAATCATACATTCACCACAACATTGAAACAAATGCATGAACAAAGAGAATAAAACAACTATAAGCATACCATTTAGCATATGTAAACAATAAACATCATAACACCATGAAATTTGAGTCAAAGCTTCATATATTAACTCAAATACTCCTGTACATGGGTTCTTCTCTACAACTCACTACTACAACTCTCTTCTTCTTCTCTATGCTAATGATACAACAACAACTACTATGATACAAAGGAGAGGGTGTCTATATTCGTTCTCCCTCCTATGCTTCTAAAACTGTCTAATCTATAATTCAAATCTACCTACTCTCATTAACTGGGCTTAAATGGATTTTACATTGACAGATGAGAGAAAATAGCTCACGATCTGTTTACAATAGCCAGATATAAATGCAAGTACGCTTCTAGCTATTACATTAATATATGCTTCTTAATTTTTCAAAAACATTTCAAAACGTGTAAAATGTGTGTTGCGCTTTTCCAGTTGTCTTCTGCCTTAATGTTCTCTTAGATGCTTATGATGCTCCTGCATCACCCACTATTGAGGATGAGCAGCGTGGTCTAAGGATGGGAGGTTTGTGGAAGTTCTACCCACATTTGGTGATATTCTTACCAAGATAAGTGTTGTTGGCACAGGGGAAGACCCAGGGTTCAACGCTTCAACAACACACCAACAAAACCCTAACTATCGACCCTTTCGACAACACCTGCGAAGAAGGTGAAGTATCACCTAAGGTACAAGAAGGGGGGGTTATAGGAATCAAGTGTTTGTAACCAAGCCGAGACACAGATCTATGATTATAACACTTTGCAGGTTATTCTAACAACACTTAGAAGGTGATATGAATTAGTTCATTATCTTTTATTAACATCGTAGAAAAAACCCTAATATGGATCAGCACAGTAGTAATAAAGAGTAAACACTTCACCCACTTATCACTCAATACAGAGTTAGATCTAACATTCATTCATCTTTAAGTGAAGCATTGAGCATCAACAAAGCTATCTAACAAACATAATAATCAAAGCACTGAACACATTCATAGAATAAACCAGACATCAAAAAGCCACCAAAAGACACAAGATATACATGGATCACCCCAGTGTGGGGCTACATCCACCAATTGCTTCATATTATCTATTATTCTTCAATATCTTACATTCATCTTCTCTTGTGCACCAAACTAGAGAGACAATATTTGTAGAGGACAGGAGATCTGCACACTGAGCACCAGATCCTCCTTCCCAAAATAAGGTCAAGGCACAGAGCCAAATCCTTTATTGAGAAAAGCGCCTTACATACACATTCTATTTTCACAAAGAACTCAAAAATACTTGCACTTAGCCACTTAGACTTCACTTTCTTAGTCTCTTACATTACTTCTCTAAGCCCCTCCTTCCTATCACACATTCCTACTTATTTATACTTTTACAATAAGGCCTAATTATGGGTAAAACCATGGACCAACATCCCATAACTAATTACAAAATCCTAATGAACCCCTTTCCATGTCCACAAAACCCACAAAACAAGTGATATCCGTGATCTCAACTCCTCTTGGGTGAACCTTCCTCGATCACTGTGCTGAAGTCCAAAAAGTGGTCAAACCTGAACACAATTTCTTAAAAACTTGGTCGAGGGCCAACAGTCCCCCGACACTCACCTATGACTTGTCTTGATTCACTTAGGTTTGGAAAACAGTGCTTCAAAGGCCTCGAGCTTCACTCAAGCTGCCTCGATTTGCTGCTCAACAAGCTCTTGGATCATCTACTCTGTAATATTCCCTTCCAGGTGTTGTTCTGCTGTCAGAACCACTTGTTCCAGTTGTGATACTTGTCCCTCAATTTCTTCAAACACCTTGCAGGATTCATCCTACACAGTTTGTAGCTTATTCGCGACTTCCATTACTCTTCCCTGAATGGCAGTAATTTGTTGTTGTACCATGCGTTGTGCCTAAGATATCCTCATTCTTTCTACCACAGTGAGTAGCTGTAAATGTGTTGAATCTACACAGAATAGATCCAGATAAACAATAATACAGACATTTGTAGAGAGAATTGGAGAAAGAAGATTAAGGAGAGAAAAGAATGAAATAATTCTCATTAACCATTGTGAATAATGAATAGTTTACACATGATATACTCTTTATAACTCAATGAGTTCACACTGGAGGAGAACGAGTGTGACATATTGGTGGTCTAGAGTGATTTGGACACACACCAATAGTTACAGGAGTGAACTACCACCTAGTCTAGTCTCTCTTGCAGTTGCGGGAGTGAACTGCCACCTAGTTGAGTTAACTAGTCAACTAGTCTTCAGTTAACTGTCTGAACAGAGAGTAGTGAGGAGTTAACTCAGCGACTCAAGGCTAATGTGCTAGTTTGGTGATGATACCAAGGAAAGGTTGAATTATCATTATGATGATCCCAATGTTGCATGGTGACAAAACCAATGCAACATATAAACTCAACTCAACTAGTCAAACTAAAGTGTCAACTGAAAGAGAATATTCTCTAGGTGGAATATTCTCCCCTAAAATATAGGAGACTATATAATGACTAATAATGAATAATAAACAAGGAAAAACATTACGAAAAATAAATCCTAGGTGTGTGAAGTAACTCCAACACCCCCTGTAAACATCACTATGGTGAAAATAAAGAATGGGTCCCAATAATGTTTCCATGTTAGGTACCCAAATACAAAAGATACACTGAAAATAAAGTGAGGAAAGAGGGAAAACCTCATGGGAACCCCCCCCCCTCTCAAGGTATAATGTATGTATAAATAAGAACTACAGTTGCTAGGCAATTGTGTCCTTCGCTCAAAGGAGACTTCGCAGAGAATGGAACTTATTCTCAGTGAAGGTCTCGGTGAATATGTCTGCCATATGTTCTACTTAAGGAAACAACTGTAAGTTGATGATCCCCTCATGTAATAAGTCCTAGATGTAGTGCATGTGTATTTCGATGTGCTTCACCCGCTACCTATGAAGTGGATCTCTGTAAAAATTCAGAGTGCTTTGGTTTTCACACCAGATGACGATCTACCAATGAAACTGAATGCCCAAATCAGTGAGAAAATGTTGTAGCCACATAGCCTGAATGGTTATGTTGACTAAACCTCTATACTCTACCTTGGCTGAAGATAGAGAAATGGAAGCTTGCTTCTTTCTCGACCAACAGATAGGCCCAAAACCAAGACTGAGTGAGTAACTAGATGTGGAATTATGATCAGTGTTATCACCATTGCAGTCAGAATCAGTAAACTCAATGAGATATAATGTGGATTCTCCTGCATAATGAATCCCAAAGGTGATGGTTCCATGTACGTATCGAAGGATATGATTTGCATCCTTCCAATGTAGCTCATGCGACTCCTATATGAACTTGGAAAATGTGCCAACTACATATGTGAGGTCTGTTCTGGAGTGTGTGAGATACAAAAAGATCCCCACTAGCTGTCTGTATTGTGTTCTGTCAACCGATGGAGTCTCCCCACCATCCTCAAGTTTGACTCTTGATATGAAAGGAGTTGAAATAGACTTGCAATCTGTCATGTGAAATCTCTGAAGGAGATCCTGTGCATACTTGGCCTGAGATCGTTTGATGCCTGATGCATCCTGACTGATCTCGAGTTCAAGGAAGAACTGTAGTGGTCCCATGTCCGTCATCAAAAACATGTCATGTAGAATCCTCTTGGCTGCAGTGATCCCTGAATTCGAGCACTCGATGATAAAAAAATCATCGACATACAGAACTAAAAGTAGAAGTGAATCAACCATATTCAGCATGTAGAAATTCAGGTATGATTTACAATGTACAAATTTCTATGACAATAGGTAGCAATCCATCTTGGCATACCATTCCCTCAGAGCCTTATTGAGGTCATAAAGTGACTTCTTCAGTCGACAGACCAAAGATGAGTTATGCATAGATCGCTGGGGCTACTCCATGTAGATCTTCTCAGAGAGATCACTGTGAAGAAATGCATTCTTCACATCCATATGATGGGCATACCATCCTTTGGCTACCACAATGGAAAGTGTCAATCGTATAGAATCCATCTTCGCTACTGGGTTGAAGGTCTCATCATAGTCAATACCATGAACCTGTTGAGAGCCTTTGGTGACAAACCTAGCTTTGTATCTGCTGATTTGTCCATCCGGTGTGCTCTTGGTATTGTAGACCCATCTTCATCTAACAATTTTCCTCGCATAAGGAAGGGGAAATAGATCCCAAGTCTAGTTCTCGAGGAGGGATTTGTACTCCTCCTAAATGGTGGATTCCGAAAAGGGATTTCCAACAGCCTCACCATAAGACTATGTATCTAAAGAATGAACTAAGAAAAGATGCCTAGAGGCAAATGGTTCAGTGTAAGTGACTGCAACAAGAGGCTCCTCCAAATAAGCTCAAGTCCTCCTAGTATCGGTTGGATAACCAATGAGATCCCCTGCATCCTGAAGAGTAGTCTGTGCCCACTTGGGCCTCTGCTCTGGCTCTGCAACTACATTTGGATGCTCTGAATCTACGTCCGACTATACTGACTCTGAATCTAAATCCTCTGAGTCCTATGAATCAGAACTCTCATCTAAAGAAGAGTCAACATGTGCATGCTCATCATCTCAGACAGGTGGAAGAATGAAGGTGTCTGCATGTGGCTAGTGAGGTGCATGCGAGACACTTTCCTCAAATTCAACACTACGCTCAATGACTAGCCCCTCCGAGGAAAGATAAATAAGATGATATCCCTTCACACCATCAGGGTATCCAACAAATATTCACTCAATGCTCTATGGATCAAGTTCCTTCCTCTTTTCATATGGAATCCGGGCCCATGCACCTGAACCGAAAATGTGAAAGTGGGTCACTTCTGGTTTGAGGCTGCTCCAAGCTTCATAGGGGGTCTTATCCTTGACAAATCTATGGGAAGATATGTTTTTAATGTATGTTTCACAATTAAGTTCTTCGGTCGATAGGATATGTGGTAGTGACTTTTCATGTAACATGCAATATGCCATCTCCTTTAGAGATCGGTTTTTCCGCTCAACAACTTCGTTTTGCTGCAGAGTATAGGCAACTATGTGCTACAACTGAATCCCTGCCTCATGGAAAATATTATGGATCTCATGATTCACATACTCTCGCCCATTATCAGTTTGAAGGGATTTTATCTTATTTTTGGACTGTGTCTCAACCAGGGCTTCGAAATCTTTGAGGTGTTGAAAGACCTCAGATTTTTTCCTAAGAAAGTAGATCCATGTAAAACGTGAGAAATCGTCAAAAAAAATGAGAAAAAAAATCTCTTTGCTAATTGATGGATGCGGAAAAGGACCCATGAGGTCACTATGGATCATATCTAATGGTGCAGAGGCTCTTTGAGGCATTCCCTTGTCGAATTTCTCTTGAGGTTGTTTCCCGAGAACACATCCCTCACACACTCCCTTGGATAAATGGATGTCTGGTAGACCATCAACCAATATTTTCTTGCTGAGTTGTTTCATGTATCTAAAATTTAAATGTCCAAACCTTTTTTGCCATATCCTACTACTTTCATCAGCATGAGTAAGCAGTAAAGCAGAATCAGGTTCAATGAATTCAGAAAATGTATACAATCTAGAATGATGTTTTACATCATCGGTAGTAACCCTAGAGTCAGTTTGCATGTCATAGATGTCCATGGAATTTTGTGTGAATATGAATTTTTTTATGGTTCTGAAATTCATCATCTGATACATGGAGAAAAGGTTGACACAAATTTTGGGAACATGCAGGACATTCTCAAAGCTTCCATTGGTGAGTTTAATCCTTCATTTTCCAGTGACTTTGATAGAAGAGTTGTCCCCCATCATAATAGAAGGACCTTTGCATGCATCCAATGAAGAATAAATTTCTTATGAGGCAACCATGTGATGTGATTCTCCTAAATCTACGATTCAAGCATCGGGAGAGGAGTTGATTGCAATCAAGCCATGGATAGAATTGCCTTTCTTGGAATTCATATCTTTTGGCTTATTCTTATTTTCATCCTCAGGGATGCAATATCCAAGGTTGTTTTGCTGAATTATTTGAGACATCATATCTATTTTTTTTTGCATGCATGCAAATTTCAAATGGAACCCTTTGTGACAATATGTGCATTTATCCCCTTTTCTTCCCTTTTCCCCTTTGGGTCCGAAGGCATCGGTGAAGGGTTTTGTGTACCCTTCCTTTTTTGTATGTGCATGAGATTTTCACTTATATTTATCTTTAGATTTATAATATTTGTGGTTTCCATCATACATAGTGATTGCATGTGCCCTTGGGCCTTTGATTGTGCCCATGTTAATGAGCTTGGTTTTCGCTTGTGTCAGGGATTCGATAAAGTCCTCAAGAGAAGGCA
The DNA here is from genome assembly GCA_032191745.1 of Picea mariana. Taxonomy (NCBI): domain Eukaryota; kingdom Viridiplantae; phylum Streptophyta; class Pinopsida; order Pinales; family Pinaceae; genus Picea; species Picea mariana. The sequence goes on from JASDQU011441165.1 coordinate 12,320, forward strand.
TCTTCTAGGTGGCTCCAAAGGTGAATCTGACAGTATGGAATGTGGATAAGAATACAAATAATTCAGGACCAATCTTGGAGAGAATGGTAAGAACCATTTGTTTCTCTTCCTTCGATTTATCAACCCCACAAGCTTTGAGTTGCGACAATAAATCCTTGAATTTTGTAAAGAAATCTTGGATATTTTCGAAGCTTTTGGGATACAATGTGAGCATCTCCACCTCCATCATGTGTCCCCTCATCTCATCCTATTTTCCAAAGATCCCTTCCAAGGTTGTCCAGGCTTCATTGGGACTCTTACAGGAAGATATATCAAAAAGGAGATCGGGAGAAATAAGACTGCAAATTGTTTTGAGTGCCTCGTTCATGTGATTTAAGTACTTGGATTTTTCTATGGCTGATGTCAGTTTTGTATTTGTATTCAAGGTTAACCTATACAACCCTCTAGTTCAGAGATGTATGGATATTTTCTCCTTCCATGAAAAATAGTTGTAAGGTGTAAGAATGAATTCTTTTTGGAATTCCATCTTTTCATTGTCTTCAATCTTTTGTACTTGCAAAACATTTTGGTGTAGATTTTTCTTAGCAGTCCATCGGTTCGAATACCATGCAAATGTATTGAACCTACACATAATAGATCCAACTAAAAAATAATACACACATTTGCAGAGAGAATTGGAGAAATAAGAAGGAGAGAAAACAATGAAAGAATTCTCATTAACCATTGTGAATAATGAATATTTTACACATGATATACTATGTATAACTCAATGAGTGTGCATTGGAGGACAACCAATGCACCATAATGGTGGTCTAGAGTGATCTGGAAACACACCAACATTTACGAGAGTGAACTTCCACCTAGTCTAGTCTCTCAGGAAGTTACGAGAGTGACCTGCAACCTAGTCTAGTATCTCACATAGTTACAGGAGTGAACTGCAACCTAGTTTAGTTAACTAGTCAACTAGTCTTCAGTTAACTGACTGAACAGAGAGTAGTGAGGAGTTAACTAAAGGAATCAAGGATAATGCATCATTTTGGCGATGATGCCAAGGCAAGGTCTAATTATCATGGTGATGATCCCAATGTTGCATGGTGACAAAACCATTGCAACATCTAAACTGAACTCAACTAGTCAAACTGAAGTGTCAACTGAAAGAGAATATTTTCTAGGTGGAATATTCTCCCCTAAAATATAGGATATTGGATAATGACTAATTATGACCAATAAACTCAGAAAAACATTAGGAAAAATAAATCCTAGGTGTGTGTGAAGTAACTCCAACATGCACTTCCAGTTTCCTTAGCTCTGGATCTTCTGTGATGCGTTCATAAGTCTGTGCACTTCTATCTCTCAACTATTTGCATTATGAGGCGAGGTATCCGATCCTTCCTATTGGATTCTTAATCGATTCCTCCCTTTGGTAGCGCACCTCCTGTGGAGTGCTTGATAGTCCTTGAATCTCAAACTATGTTATCCTCGCTTGAATCTGCTGAATGGCCTCAGCAAGCTTCACCACTTGAACCTCGATCGACTCATGTTCCCCCTGTGCCAAGCCTGGTACAAAGCAAAGTGATTTATTCATCGCTTCTTTGAATGAATTATGCTCTGCAAGCAACTAGTACTTTTCTCTTTGTATCTTCACTTTTTCCTCCTCGAGCATCACCCAAAACTCATCTCTCTCATTTTCATAGGTGGTTACATAGTATTGTGCAACTTGTAGTTGCTCTAAGACTTCCTCGTTCTCTTGTTTCAAGAATTTTGTGGCCTTCTCCTTTTCTTATTGGACTTTTTGAAGTTGAGCCTCTATCACATATACAAGTCTTCTTAAACTTGTGATGAAGAGGGTGTTGTAAGCACTTCACAGACCGATCGAATAGCCTACTGCATTTCCTTTAATTATTTATCAACCCTTTCATACATATCTTTCTTCTTCACTCCATATCTCTATAAGATATCCTCAGATGCATCTTCCATGGCTCCGCAAACCAATTTGATGTCATCCTCCCTGAGCATGGCCTCTAACTAGGGCTTGCTATCCCATGTCTTCTTTCTTGCTGAAGGTTTTTGCAGGGAAACCTTCCTCTTATGTGGTGTTATGGTTTTAGTAAGGGGATATTTCAATGGTGTAGCTTTGCCTTTTCCTTACTTTTCTCCTTCATTACCTCCTCCTTTTCCATTTACTTTGTCTCCTCCTCTTAGTGAGTCAAATCAATTTCCTTCAGAAGCAATGTCCTCCTCGAGAGTGTCTATATTCTAGACTTCCTCCTTTTTCTTATTCTTTCTCACACTGGACTATCCTTCATGCTCGACTTGAGTGATGAGGGGGATTCCTATGATGCCAGTGTCAGAGAGTTATGCATCATCTATCCATACAAAGAACTCTTCGGTCCACTCCTTTGTGATCTGCTCCATGTGAATTTTTGTCAGCTTGTAATATGACTATAACTCTTCCTTGGTCTCATCATTACACTCATTCATATAGATAATATGTTGATCTACATGGAACTTAACTATCGGTCTGTACCGGGGAAAGGTGTGTGGTGTCATGTGCGGAAATGCTTCAATGGAAACCTTCATTTGTTGATAATATGCATAGAACACAATGTTCGACTGCCATTGCTTCAACATGTCATTGGTATACCACAAGGTAGAAAACCTAGAGGCCAATAGCTCTGATGGTTCAATCTCCGAGAAGATGGCTCCTTCAACCATTTTCCAAGCGACAAATGAAATCAACATGAGAATCCAACTAAAATGGAACTCATATCCATGATCCTGAGCTTCGTGGAAGTATTTCTCAATCTCATTGACAAGGTAAATATCTCAATTCATCTGCATTCCCTCCACACATTTTCCTGTGAGGTCCACAATGAACCCGGTGACCTGTGTGGGGCGATTCTTTCTTACGATCTTTATAGCTATGAGTTGGAAAGTGAGGCGCACTACACCATACTAGATAGATGATACCTTGTATCCTCGCTTTCCCTTTTCGACTTCATCGTAAGCCTCCTTGATGCATTTTTCCAGGGAGCAGTCTGAAGCCTTCCCTGGGTAAAACTACTGAAGGTCAGGTCCCTACATGCTTAATCTTGTAATCAAGTTGATCAACGTTGGATCCATAGTAATCCACCAATCGAGCCATAGGTATACATGATGGTAGCACAACAAGAGGATTTTAACGCAAGCGTTAACCACCTGGTGATGACAAAAATGGGGAATCTTCATCACATTGAGTATAGTGGACTGCGTGAGCTCCTTAATCCAAGGCTGGGAGACCAAGAGAGGCTTATTCCCAGTCATCTTCATCAAATATTTATGAGGTGCAAGCATAGCATAGTTATTTCTCTCTCCAAGGTTGAAGTCAATGTTCTTCAGTAGTGGGATCTATCCTAACTCTCTCCCAACTGCACGTATTCCTTTCAAGATGTACGCGGTGATCGAAATGTATTCATATTTACATGGTATACTGTCACATTTAACCACTCTAGCCAATCGTGGAATATATTCTGGTAATATCGACGGGATATTATTCCCATTCACCATATATCCGTGATGCTTACTTCACTCTCAGTCACAGGGTTAGCACAGCCAGAACGATATCCAATCGAAGGATAATCTTGCAGTCCCCTAGTCGGCGATGCTTTTACTCCTTCAGACATAGCTCTATCAGCCATGAACTTCTTAAGAACCTCCTCGACGAACTTCTCTAACTCAATGGGTTCGCCCAACATTCTCACTATTAAACATGCTGGTCGGGGTAGGTGAATGGATAAGTGGACAAATGGACATCAACGTATAGATTTTGAATCATAGATCGACACACAATCAACTCTCTGTTAGCTCAATTAATCATAGGTGGAAAAAGTGGTCCCGACGCAATGTCTGACGGGTTAAATAAGAGAGGATCGTAACAGATTCTTCCAACGGATAGGAATGCTTCCATCAATGCAAATTTGTCCATTATGGCATGGTCTCAATGTCCCAAAAGCAGTCCATCCACCCACAAATGTGTTTCATAGACATTATGGAGCATCGTTCTAATGGTCTAGGCATCTCCAATGGTCATATAACTTCTCTAGGGTGATGTCTCATTCTGCGCGGTTTGACTGCTCCGGCTAGGTTCAAATCCTGCGAATCTGCCTCCTGCGAGGTTCCAGTCTATGAAGTCTTCTATTTGTTCTTTGTAGCTTCCTATATCTTTCCTAACTTGGCTTTCTTTTTATTGATCTTCCTTTCATTCTTCTCTGTAATCTAAGTTTCCCTAGCATTTTATATAATTCTCTTTCCATTCTTATTCTTATTCTCTCCTAGCGAAGTGACTTCACACTTCTGATGTGCTCTCAAAGGATTCAAATTTAATACCTATTCTCTTATTAATTCCAAGGTGAGTATTCTTCTTTCTTTCATAGATAGATCCTTCAAAATTCCTTGCATTCTTTCAACTTCGACAACTAATTATTTTGCCTTCTATTGCTTCAACTTAACTTCTCGTTCTTCCATTAGTCGATCTATTTTTCTAGCTATGAAAACCCTTATTTCTTTCTTTTTGTTTTCTATAGCTTCTTCCTCTGGTTTCCTTCTGATCTGATCCTTCTCAATCCAAGTTTTTCCTAATAAACATGAGAAAGGGGCGTTATTCTCAACAAACTTAATGACTTCAAATTCCTCTTCAGTCAATGTTCCATGGATAATAATAGGTACATGAGAAACTCTTCCACATAAGGTTATCATCTTTCCCTTGAAAAGTCCTATCCTTCCCAGTGAAGGTACCATAGAAGGCATTCCCAAAATTTCCCAAGTATCTTCTAACATAATATTCATTGGTGGTTCCTCATCCAAGACATAGTCTATGTCGAAGTCTTCTATTCGTGTACTTATGCGGTATTTTTCTTTCAAGATCTCTAGTAAACTAATATCTTTATGAATATCCATCATTTCTTTCAAATGTACTAATGTAGTCTAAAATTCCTTCGATTTGTTCTTTTTCTAATTCTCTAACATGTTCTTAGTCTCTAGACTTTCGTTTTCTTGTCTCATGTTCATCCTTTCAACTTTATCAATCATCCTTGGACAATCCTCAACCTCATGACCAGTAATTTTACAACAGAGAAAAATAGGACATGTAACAGGGCATTCCTTAGAAACATGTCTCTTTCTTCTACAGCTATAACATAATGTCAATCCTATTTTCCTTTTGTATGTTCCCCAGATTCTCCTATACTACACACTGGGATCGCAGTGTTGGACCTGCAATATGAAAAAACTCTTTCTAGGTTCCTACATCCACTTATTAGTCCAAAAATTATTTCTATGCATAGGAATAACATATCTTTCTTCATTTCTATTATATTTAATTAGATCAACTCTTTATTCCAATGACACCCTAGCTTTCAGACTAGAACAGAATCTATTAAACATACCTAAATTCATGCTTTTGAAACTAAAAATTTCACTTATCATACTTCTATAAAAGCACAGAGCTTTACCTCTTTTAATATCTTACCTCTTTTCTTCAGATCCAATTTCTTTGTTAGAACAAAGCTTCACAAGTCAGGTAGAGTATTGTGCACTACAACAACATATCTACACACAGAGCTTCTCTTTTCTTTACTTCAATTTTCAAGAATCACAGTTTCAGGTCCCTTCAATGAAACAATTTGTTGGCACAGGGGCAGACTCAGAGTTCAACGCTTAAAAAACGTACCAACAAAACCCTAAATACTATCCCTTTTGGCAACACCTGCGAAGCAAGTGAAGTCTCACCTGAGGTAGAAGCAAGGGAGGTTATAGGACTCATGTGTCTGTAACCAATATGGGACACAGATCTGTGATTATAACACTTCGTAGAGTATTCTAACAACACTTAGAAGATGATATGCATTAGTTAATTAGCTTTTATTATCGTCGCAGAACAAAACCTAATATGGATCAGTGTAGTAAAAATAAAGAGTAAACACTTCACCCACTTAGCACTCATCAAAAAGTTAGATCTAACATTAATTCATATTTAAGTGAGGCACTAAGCATCAATAGAACTATCTAACAAACATAATAAGAAAATCCCTAGACACATTCATAACATAAACCAGACAACACAAAGCAACCAAAAGACACAATATATATGTGGTTCACCCTAGTGTGGGGCTACGTCCACCAACTACTTGGTCTTATCTATTATTCTTCAATCTCTTGCATTCATTTTCTCCTATGCACCAAGCCATAGAGACAATCTTCGCAGAGGACAGGAGATTTGCGCACTAAGCACCATATCCTCCTTCCCAAAATTAGGTCAAGGCACAGAGCCAACTCCTTTATCGAGCACAGAGCCTTACATACACATTTTGTTTTCACAAAGAACTTAGAACTACTTGCACTTAGCCACTTAGACTTCTCTCTCCAATTCTCTTACATCGCTTCTCTAATCCCCTCCTTCCTATCACAAATTCCTACTTATTTATACTTTTACAATAAGGCCTAATCATGGGTAGACCCATGGGATGACATCCCATAACTCATTACAAAAACCCTAATGAACCCCTTGTTGGGTCCACAAAGCCCACAAAACAAGTGATATCCTCTATCTTAGCTCCACTTGGGCGCACCTTCCTCGTTCACTATGTCGAAGTCCAAAAAGTGGTCAAACCTGACCAAGATTTCCTCAAAACCTGGTCGAGCACCAATAAGTGTCAATTGTATGTTGTATTACATGTTGCATTATTATTTATGTGTTTATTTTTATGGGGTTTTCCTATGTGTGGTTTATACATGTCTTTATATTTATGGGTATTGTTTGTCTATGCTACATGCATATGTTTACTATTATTTCTATATGAATCTATTCTTTTACAGAATGTATTTGTCTATTTTGAGTTTTATATATAAAATTCCGCAAGAGTTTTTGTTTGTATATGTTTTAATCGCATGTAGTTTGAAAAATTTATGTGGCATAACTTAGTTGGATGTTGGGTATGTTACAATACAGTATCATAGCATGAAATAGTTTTGATGGCATGACCCAACCTAGGTGGTTGGGTATGTTAGACTTATTACAATGAATGAGCATTTACAAACTAGATAAGAGTTGATGCTCAAAATCTATACAATCCTACAAATAATTAGAATGATTACAATCTCTTGCAATCCTATACAATGGATCAAGCCTCCAAATATTAAATGGATTTAATTATAATGGTTTAAAACATCAAAATGATATTCTCTCCTCAAAATTTGAAATAGTTTGAAATGTGTCCACTGGGTTCTGAGTTTTCCTCCACTCGACCTCTATAGATTGATGATGATGCTCCTACATCATACTCCTCTAGAAAAAAATATTCATGGACTCATGTCCATGAGCTCTTGTATTTTTTTTCCATGTTTGTGAATATCAGGTTCATTTACCCAACTAGGATCCTCTGTTGGGTGATGTTTCCACTTCACTAGGTTCTGAAAATACATTTTTCTCATGGTCTTCTTGCAATTTATTTGATCCAGAACTTTCTCCATTTGTGGATTTTTTTCGACTCGTAGAAAGTAGGCTTCTATGTTTTCATCTTCATTCAAATTCATTTGTTCAAACTTGGCTATGAAAATATGAAGTTTGGCTTCCTTAACTTTCACATCTCCTTCATAGATAGTCTTTAGTTTACCCCACATTTATGCTGCAGAATCACAATATATAATCTTGGTATGTATCGATTGAGTCACCCCATTCTCGATAAAATTTCTGTACCTTGAATGATTTTCTTCGAGATTATTTCCATCTTTATCTATTGAGGGAGTGGAAGGTTCTTTGTATCCATCTAATACTGATCGCCAAACATCGAATAATTGTTATTGTATACATGTTTTCATTCTTATACTCCAAAAGGAATAGTTCTTACCATCAAACTCTGGTACACCAATCCTTGCATGATCCATGATCTCCTTCTAGTGGTTAGAATACTTCTTGAAGGACCTTCTCTGATACCAATTGTTGGAATACCGAGAGGGGGGGTGAATCAGTATGATAAATATACATAATTAGTGAACAATAAGAAACCAAACAAAACAAAATATGCCAATATTTTACGTGGAAACCCAATGTGGGAGAAAACCACATAATGCTTTTATTATATTTTCAAAAGAACAAAATCCATAGAAGCACCAACTTCCTTGTTTTCCATCTACAACTCGAAGGAGGCTACAACCCCCTAGTTTCTCAGGCTTCAACCTGAAGGAATCTACAACTCCTCAATTCTTTGGATCCAACCAAAAGGAGGCTACACCCCCCTATGATCTTCAACTACAACTGGAAGGTGCCTACAGCCACCTATCCTTTCCCCATCCAACCACCCTGAAATATAAGTGTCAAATAAATTATACTTCCACTGTCACTATGTCACTGTCAATATGTCCCTCTAAAACTTGTCACTGTAAAACATGTACCAACAACCTATTACAACTTGTAACAATAACCTCTCAAAATAATCTCCTCAACCAATAAGATTTGAACACATAGATCTCATACCCACTTTCACAAGTGTATAGATCAAACAATGTACAACTATGTTTCTATGATTATGTGTCATATATATATATAAAATCATAAACCAAAGTGTAGTGAACCCTCACTATTATGCAACCTCAATCAAAATCCATCAAACATGTACCAAGATATGTCTCAACAATATACCCAACAAAGTGTGCCAGTGATAAACAACAAATATACCATCACTGTAACTATGTATATTTGTCTCATACAATATGTATCATACATTCAATAGTCCCTCTATATAAAATACTCAATCTCCCATAACCATATCTCATACAATCACAAACATCCAATTACAAATAGGCATATAACATACCTCTTGATCATGTAGATAGATCTTTTTGTACCTGAACACTATCACACTTCTTGTATCCTCTCTACAACTTATATAATGAGATTCACTCCCCAATCTATATATATGGTAGTTCCTTGCATGATGAAGATGAGTTTCGAGTAGGGCCTCGTGTGATAGGCTATAGGAAAAACGCAATTATGCCTCATGGGACATTTACTGTTTCACCCTCGGGGATGACCGTAATCATCTTTTTTCACGACTTTCCCTCTCTCTGTTGCAGTTGCAAAACTTTGTCATCACTCTTCCTTCACTACCTAAAACTTGTGCAACTTCATATGTATACATGAGTACCTACAATAAATGTAACATCCCCAACATCCAACTGGGTTGTGCCACATAAAAATTTTGAACTATATACAAAATTAAAACATATACAAACAAAAATTGTTGCGAAACTTTATATATACATAAATTAAAATAGACAAATGCATTCTTCAAATGCATAGATTCGTACAAAATAATAATAAAAATACACATGCAACACACACAAGAAAAACCCATTAAAATAAACTCATAAATAATAGTGCAGCATATAATTTAACACAAAATCAACACTTATCTTGGTAAGAATATCGCCAACTGTGTGAAGACCTTGCATGAACCTCCCAACCTTAGACCACGCTACTCATCACTCTCAGTAGTGGTTCACCCCCGAGCTAGGACTAAACTCCACCTAGGTAAAAGGGGTTCCTAACTAGGATGATGTATCTAAGACAACATGAAAGACTCTGTCACAGGTTCCTACTCAAACTAACAACCTATAGTCCCTCGTTTCCCACATGCATGTCCCACTCCAGGAAGTGTGCCCCTTCTCTACTCAACAATCCTTCGACTGCCTGAATTCCTTTTCGGGGCTTCAACTGCATGCCAGACAGGAAGTCTCAGAGCCCTGTAGTTGTAGTTTGGCACCTTCAGAAATTCAATTCCCAACAATTCTCTCACCTAGAGAGAAATTTCTCACGGGCCTGAAAACCTGCCTCTTTAGTATCCCATGGGCCTAAAAACCCGCTTCTTCAGTCCAACTCCCAAGTTAACTAGGAACAGATACATGTACAAGTACATTGATAGTAATAGAAAGGTATAGAGGACAACTCAATGAGTGAGTGAATGATGATGGAAAATGAATGGGGAAATGAACTAAGTCCAAACTATATGTATGCATGTTCCCAACTTGACACTTTTCATGATGAGAGTTACTTTGGTCCACTTGTCCCCATCCTTAGAACTTAGGATAAAATAATTATCCAAACTTTATACTTTAAGGAGTATTAATATAATATTCCTTTTTGGCTTAATATCCCTATTGTATCCCTTTATCCTTAACTTTTAGCCCCCCCCTTTCCCTATCTAGTAGAGTTTAGTCCCCCATAATATTTTATCGTGGTCGGTCTACATGTAGCGATGTATTATATTAATTATAAGACATATATAAAAATAGGCTTAATGGCCTTTAGCATCCAAGCTCTCTGGCCAAATACCATACATAAGCCTTCTAGCTTATAATAACTGGCTCACCAACCTATAAAACACAACATATACAAAAAGGATCCCTGGCCTCAAAATCACGTGAACTTAAGTTTGTTGTGCATGGTATCCTAGAATGTGCACACTTCGTCATTTTAGTGCACAGTACATATGCGCACTATACCATGGAATGTGCATACAAAAATGATATAAAAAAACTCACCAACTTAAGTACATTTGCATTTACATTTATAGTTGGGGTTTGGCCTAGGGGTATTACAATAAACCTTTCACAAGATAGATATTCAATGTGCTCAATAGGTGTTAATGGGAGTCTCTTGCTCTCTTATTTATACTCTCCAAGTGCCTTCCTTTAGGGTTCATATTCTAATTGTTTTACCCAAATTCCCTCTTTTAGGGATAACCCACTTTCTTGTTGTAACTACTTTACCAACAATTTCTAAACTCACTACTTGTTGCAACTAATTTACTTTTAATTATTTTCTTATTTCAACAACTTTCCCCATAATTAATTCCTAGTTGCAACCACTTTGACTAGTAAATTTTTTTATGCTAGAATAATTTATTTCGTTGTAGACCTTCTAAGGGATTCTAGAATATTCATGAGGTTCCTCCAACTTCGCTAATCCATATCTCCTCAACCGTGAGGAAAAATGCGACTTAACACATATCATCGAAAATGGAATGTCGTGTACTATCCATCCTTGATAGTATTACTTCAAAATTCATTGATATTCATGTCTTTATTCCTCATACAAACTTGGGTTCTTTAACCACACCTCTAATGCTACCGGAATTTGTTACCAGACACTTACTTCAAGCGTTGACATCAATGACAACCAACCCAATTATCAAGATGGTGAAGTTGTCAGAGTGATGGTGTGAGTGTAGAGAGGGTCCCGTGTGCATTTAATAGCATTATA
>JASDQU011441167.1:4743-16107 GCA_032191745.1 Picea mariana
AAAGAATAAATCTGAGCTTCAAGTTTTTCCTGGTTAGAGCAGATCGTTTTTAGTTTTATTTTAATCTTTATAATAACATCTCGGCCCCTGATGAGTCACAAGTTATTGGTATATCTGGCTTGCGGGCTGTTGAATATACTCTTGAGAGATTGCTGTTCCCATGATCAAAAAAAATTCTTGATCCCTCGTGTCCCGATCTCCTAGTGGGTCGGTGCCTTGGTTGTCCGATTAGATTGGATTAGGGTTTTCTCTTTGTTGCAAAGTTCATAATAAACTTCTGGTGGAGTGGTGACTCGGTTAAACTGGATCAGGGTTTTCTCCTCATGTGTGTTGTATTCTTTTAAAAATAATAACTCGGTTCCCCGTGCTTCGGTTAGGAAGATAAACATAAGATTAAGATGCGATAATGAAAAAGGTTATCATAATTAAATGAGCACGAGCCTCATTATTTAAAATTTAAGACATCACCGTGAGCTGGTATCCGTTTATGGATGTTGCCTCCTCTGCTAGCAATTCATACAACGCCTTCTGGTCTCATAACCAACCTTAATTGCATAATTTTAGAAGTCTTAAGAGCACATAAATTGTCCTGGTTTTTCGTCTTCTGGTTAGTCTTGTTGTTTTCATAATCAATAAAACTAACATAGTTTATTTATTGTTTTTCAAAATCTTACCTTTATTTCTCTATTTGTAAGTATTCTCGCCAACAAAGATGACCAGGAAAGGAAAAAAAAACAACAGAAGGTCAAAGAAGAAGAAGGTCAAAGAAGAAGAGATCGAGAAAAATCCCAATTCAACTTTTTTCTCAGACACCTCTTTCAAGCCAGGAGCCACCGATAGCATGGACTAGAGAGAGATTTACAAATTCATTGAAGATGGTGACTTTATAGAGGAATATGAGTCTAATGATGATGAGCTGATCAACATCAAGAATTATGGTCTTTGTAAGGTATCTTCCAGACTAGCGGTTCTCCCCTACTATGGCATGGTACGATGGATTATTTCTCACACTGATGTTTATACATGTACTATTTTGAATTCTTCTCATAACATTGTTGGGTCATTAAGACCAAATTGTGAATTCTTCTCATAACATTGTTGAGTCATTAAGATCAAATGACGTTTCCAACATGTATAATTTAGGTCAATTCACAATTGTTTAGATGATAGTTTTATTAAGAGTTTCATTCAAAAGGAAGTTAAAGGGGGAAGAAATGCAAATGGTTGGTTTAATCAGGGAATGGTGGCATGACCCCAATTCATTCAAAATTATATGAGATAATATATATACCTTGTTCCAAGGTTGAAGAAACTCCTCATGCTGATAGTTATCATGCTTTGTCGCCTTTATGGTGAAAAAGACTCTTCTAAGTTTAAATTGGGTTGGGTTCCCTTTATATACCAAGCTCTCAAAGGATAAGTATTTAATTGGGCTCACATTATCTCTACCAACATCAAGTTAGAGGTTAAAAAATATCAAGAAGCACCCCCAGGGTATTGCCCAAGATTCCTTATGTCTGGTTATTTAACTGACGTTGTCTGTGTAGTCACACATTTGTCTGGTTATTTAACTGACGTTGTCTGTGTAGTCACACATTTTCCTCTATAAGTCTGGAATTGGTCCCCTTCTGAAGAGGAAGTTCACATAAATTGTTCTAAAATGTGGGTAGTAAATTGTAAAAATCTCTTCTATGATATCTACAATTATTTCATACTTCCTTTGCACCTTATTTTGAAAAATCAACCAACCCTAGATTCACTCAAGAGGCCATCAACACTATTAAGGAAATTGGTGATTGGTTTATTGATGAGGAATTTTCATACATAAGAATTTATGGATATGAAGTGGCTCCCCATTTTCTACCTAGATATGTTCGAGACAGATTGGCTTTTAGTGATATTACATACAGAACTGTTGGTGTTGGCATTGTTGCCAGTTGGTAATGGAGTAAAAAACAACAATGGTCATCCTTCCCAATTTCACTAGGCATATTCTCTATGTTAAATGAAAAACATGCATGCTCAGAAAGAGGTGGAGCATATGGAAGGAATCTGGCTAGCCCAGGGAAATTCCAAAAAACACAACCCAACATAAATTGTCAAAAAACATTGCAGTATGGTGAAAATTTTCAAGGCACACAATCACGAAGATGATCGATTTGACATTATTTTTTAGAGAGAGAAAAATTGTCAAGCAGTGACTCAACGAATCGATGAGCTAAGAAGAAATTCCAAAATATAATAATTCCTCGACTGAAAATTCAAGAGAAATATTTTTTTCTTAAGGGAGAAGTATAAAAAACATGGTATTGTACAAATAAATGTTGATGAAGAGGAGGATGAACAATCTAAATATGGAACAGAGCAGGACCGCAATGTCTCTACATATAGCATATAGATAGAAAAACAAGATCAACTAAACAAGGTAGCAGGGGAAGAGGAGCAAAACAAAGCAACAACAATGACTCCTGAAAAAACCACTGAGGTAAATGTGGAGGCCAGTGCCAGGAATCATACTGAGAATATTCGGTCATTAGTTGTTCCTATTGTTTCTGCCATTGACACTACTCCAATCACTTCCATTCTTGAAAGATTAGTTGTTCCTATTGTTTCTGTCATTGGACACCTATACTTTTGAAAATACAACCAAGACTATTGTAAAGAGAAAATCTAAGAAAATAAAAAATGCACATCATGAAGAAACCACAGGGGAAGTAGTTTAGCTTTGGAATGCCACACATTTGAGTGATAGAGAGTTTGCAAAAGAAGTTGTTAATGCCTTAGGGGCATCTTATGATGCAAACAAATGGTCAGTGAGATTTTTATCTGCTTAATTAAAAAAGGAAAAGAAAAAGGTATTAGAACTACAAGAACATATGAGTTCACAAGAGACCATTTGGTCAAAAGAACATCAAGTTTAGTTGGATCATCTTACAAAAGAAAACAGGACATCTCTTAATACTATTGAACAAATAAGGACTGAAATAGATAATGTCAAATATAAGCATGATAGACATGATAAAAAACTAGTTGTTCTTCTTGATGAGAAGAAGGAAATGAGAAAAATCCATGAGAACCAAGTTGACACTTTGGTTGCTCAATTAAATGAATTGAAAATCAAAATAAAGAATTCAGAAACCTTGAGGAAAGAAGTAGTGGAGTTAAACAACAAACTAGCCTCGCTGTAAGAATTATTCTATGCAAAGTTGTATGAAATAAGAAAACAACAAGAACTATTGCTGCAATTCACTGTAGAATCTCAAACACAGTTTGAGAAACAAAAAGCAACTCGAAGGTCATTTGATAATTTGAAGGAACGAAAAACAAAATAAATCAGTTTTCCTCAAGATTACTGCATATTGTTTGAAGAAGAAAAAATACAAATACAAGCTTCACTAGATTCTTGGCACACCAACTACTTATTTACAAAGGATTTAATCAGAGAGACTAGCAAGAGTAGTTCATATTTGTGGGATCTATCTCTAGATATCATCGAAGATTATGAAATTCCCTATGTGCAATTTCTTGGTTAATGCGTACCCCTGTTAGATTTCCTTGCAGATGTGAATCAACACATAAGCTCAAGAACCGATGAGATCACACAACTAAGTTTCTGGAATGTGGACAGTGTCAAGGAATTTATCACTCGACCAACAGAGTGCTCTAAATACATTGACAAATTATTATCAAAGTTTAAATCAGGATATGAGAAGATTGCCAAAAGTATCTACCATTGCAAATTAAATGAAGGTATTCCTCATCCACCATTAGATTTGCCAATTTTGGGGAAATTTACCTTATGGAAAACTCATGTGCAAGAGAAAGAAGGAAAATTCAACAAAGAAATCGTTGTTAACGGGGAGGATATATCTCTTTGATATATATTATTAAATCATGTTGACACCTAGACCGGTCAATTGAAATAAAATAGGAAATTGTTCGCAATTTTAGGATCTTTAATTCCTATTTATTGTAATCAGAGAGATAGATTTAGGGGGGTTGGAAAATTCTGAAGAACTGGGCTAAGTGTACTATTGTAAAATTCTATTTGTGGAATTGAATACCTGAAGTGGTGTTATATATTTGGTATTTATTTTGTTTGGTACTATTATTCTTGCAATTGAAATACAAACTTTTAGGCCATTTTATATTTCCTTCAAATTTGTTTATGGAATGAATGTTTGAATACTCTGTTTTCTGCACTTTTATTAGAATATTTGAGGAATTATTATGCTATTTCATTCTCGATTGAATTTGATGTGAATGGCATTTAATAAAATATGAGCATATAGCAATCAAATATTCAAATAAATATTTATTTGAATAATTTAATTTCTAATGACTGTTTAAACCATTGTTTTCTTTTAGAACTACTTTTGAAGATTTAAAAGTTTTTAAATTCTCCTCATACTTAATCATTTTATGTATTCTCTCGGGATAGTTTAGTTTTAGTTAGAAACAATAGTTAGATTGCATTTAAAGTTAGTTTCACTTTTATCATACTTTTTAGAAATATACACTTGATCAAAATTGGATCAACCTTTTGATTGATTTCAAAATCACCTTGAGTGGAAATAGGGCCCACATATCGATGAGGATTTCCATCCCAAATGAGTATAGGCCTAATTAGGGCCTTGATCTGACAATTTTGCCTCGTTGATTGCCAAGAATTTTTCCAGATATCAACATTTTGGTGCTAGAAGGAGACCTATGATAATGACTGGAACACAAAGCTCAATGTAAGATTAATACCCATTCAAAAAGATCACAATTGCATTAAACTCTTGTCTTATATTCAAGCTCTAATACACCTTCCAAGATAATTACTTTATAATCAGATTTTGTCTTACCTAAGTCATCTTCACACATTGGATCTATAGAAGTTATACAATTGATTCAAAATGAAAACACAGATTCTGATATTACTTAGGACACACCGCAGGAAATTGCAGATTCTGGTAATTATCCAGAAAACCAACAATTTAATCCATATATTATCATTCAAACTATTTGTCAAATTCTTGATGAAGATATACCAGATATTAGTAATTGTGTTGTACCCATGTCATTTGTTTCTCCCTAGTTGAAAAATATGGGAATTTTGACGAGAGAACAGTGTAAAAGGCTCAGACAAGAGCCAATTTAGTACATCATAACAACTAAGGGTAAAAGGATTTAGTTAGAAGACCCACCTAGTCCTCCTTTTTTAGTAATATCTAATCCTCTCGCTATTAATTAATACTGGAAATAAGACATTTCCTCAGAAAGTGAAAAATTAGTGGTAGGCACACCTCCAATATCATATCCTTTGGGTAGTCCACCGTATCAACCTCTACCAACTCGTTCCATGTATCTTGTCTCACAAGGAACCCCTCAGAAATATACAACTACAGTTATAGCTGGATTTAATCAACCTAGAAGACCTTGGTTAACCTTAGGAGAAATTAACATTCATGATGAAGAACATGACTTGCCTAGTCATAAAAAAAAATCTTGCCCAAATTTGACCATGATAACAAAGAATCTCCCAAAGATTATATCAATAAATTCATGTTATCGGTTAATCTAATGAACATGGAATACAAAGATGTTGTTTTTCACTTATTTCCTTATACTTTTGAAGGAAACACATCTAACTAGAATTTTTATTTGATAGTAGGGTCAATAACTAGCTGGGATAACTTTAGACAACAATTTATTAAAACATCCGTTGACGACAAATCCCCAACCACATTAGTCCTTGAGTTATCCATAACTAAAATGAATGCAACATATAAAATCAAATATTCATGACCTTGTTAAATAAGATACGTGAAGATTCAAGACCTTCAACTAATGTTGTTCTTGAGTTTTACACTACTGCTCTTCCTTCCTCAATTGCTATTTTTGTTAAAAGGGTAGCCAAAAATTATTTAAATGAGACTATGCAAGAAACTTTAGAAGTGGAAAAAGAAATGATAAGCATAGCTAGTAAATCTCCAGTCGAGGATAGAAGGGTCTTGCCTCCTGCTAGAAAAGTTACAATTAAAGATGAAAATAAACACAAGGAGGATTTAGACATGGGAAGTTTACAAAAGTTAGTTAAAAGTATTGCTAATAACATCATAGACATTAGTAAAAATGTAGCAAAAGAGTCAACCTACAGAAGACCATGGAAACCATTTGTTAAAAAAAACTTTCCACCTCATGGTAATCAAATTTCTATTGTTGATGATAATGATGAAGGAGAAAAAGATGAAAGAAAAAGATGATGAGAATGTTGATGTTGAGAAACATATCCATGAAGTAAAACTCATCTGGGACATTGTGGATGGTATTATTGATGATGAGGAAGATTTGTCCTGCAAATAAGTGAATGTTGTTAAAACTAGAAGTAAAGGTCCTCCTCCCAGTACCACAGTCCCATCTCCTGCTACTTCTAAGAAAAATTTTCCTCAAGACAAATCAGTCACAAAAACTTTAGTGATATCGGATCAACTTAACTATGATTTGGTTGAAGACATGAAAAGCACTAGGGAAAACATTTCTTTTTAGGAATTGACAAAGTTAAAACAATAGAGAATTTTTTTTTTTTTGCTAGTTTGTTCGTGACCTGCGGGACTAGACTTCGGCTTGAGAAACCACGACTCAGGGGCATATAAGCCATCAAAATCACCCGGGGATTGCACCTGACCTGAGCCACACCAACCCTTAACATGGCTGGATTTGTTTTCCCTGCAGGTTTCGAACCGATGACTTTAACATCACGGAGTGCCTTAACATCACACTCCGTCACCGACTCTCCTACACCTTGGAGACCAATAGACAAATAATTTACTTGAAGAATTATATAGTAATAAAATTGAAAATCAAACTACTATAGTTGTAAGTAAAGATAAAGGAAAAACTACCCAAATTTTTTCTTTAGATAAAAACAAACAAGTCAATACAAATGATGTATTAATAGGAGATAAATCTAATTCTCACACACCACCTTTTCTTCTAACTTTTGAAATTTTCAACATAAATGTACCCAATTGTTTGGTAGACTCCGGGGCTTCATCAAATATAATTCCATATTCTCTTTGTAAGAAAATTAACGTTGAACCAAAAAATTGTGCCATACAAATTGTACAACTAGATAGATCAAAACTTAAGGTTTTAGGTGAACTTAAAGATGTGTTTATTCGATTATCTTCTAATCCCAAAGTTCATCAAACGATAGACATAATTGTTGCTGACATTCCAAAAGCTTATGGATTTATTCTAAGAAGAGATTAGTCTGAGAAACTCCATAGTTATTTTTCCACGAACTGGTCACATTTGTAATTACCATACAATGGTAAACCCAATCAAATCAAAGTGGAACATGATAAGCATATGAAACATATTGTGACTTATATTGATGGTGACAATGAGTCAGTAATGTTTTCAAATTATATTTAGGAAAGTATTGTGTTGAATCATTTTTTGGGAATGATATTGCAGAAAGTTCACCTTTCATGGATTCATCCATGCAATCTGAGGTTGTAAATTTTTCTCAAACTAATTCTTCAAAATGTATAGATTTTGTTTTCCATAATTTAGAGTTAGTTGTAAATAGTGAATTTTGGTCCTTATTTTTTTATGGCTCAAAATCTAATGAAGGTGCTGGAGCAGGTTATGTTTTGCAAGATACCAATGGTGATAGAACCATGCTAGCCTGCAGATTGGAATTTCAGTGTACAAACAACGTAGCAGAATATGAGACATTAATTCAAGGTTTGAAAATGACTATTGATTTGACTGTTCAATTAATTAAGGTTTATGGTGATTATGAGATTGTTGTCAAACATGTACATAATACTATCCATTGTGTTTCGAATCATCTAAAAAATTATCAACATATTGTTTGGGATTTGTTACCTCATTTCACTACTTTTAATATTATGTTTGTTCCTAGAGATCATAATTTAGATGCAAACCTACTTGCTAATGTTGCCTCAAAGTTAATTCCATCTGAATAATTCTCTCATGATATATTTTCAATTGAGTTATTGTTTAGGCCATCTGTTCCAGACAATATAACCAATTGGAGAGTTTTTAACGATGATGATCATATTTTAAAGGTTTAATCA
The DNA here is from genome assembly GCA_032191745.1 of Picea mariana. Classification (NCBI taxonomy): domain Eukaryota; kingdom Viridiplantae; phylum Streptophyta; class Pinopsida; order Pinales; family Pinaceae; genus Picea; species Picea mariana. Next base: position 12,840 of record JASDQU011441167.1, read on the forward strand.
TTGACAAGAATCAACATGATTTGGAAATTAATCATCCTTCACTAGATTGTAAAGACAAACCAGAAAACAATATTCCTAAATATGTAGTTAAATTAGAAATTTTTTACGATCTTCATGGCAGATTGAAAGCACCAACTAATTTCAAAACTAACAGTTCTTCAATGAAGTTCGAAATCATAAATTTAGGAACTGTAGAAAATCCAAAAAATGTAAATCTTGGATTAAGTTGTACAACATCAGAACAAACTTCTTTTATTAATCTTTTGAAAAAATACAAAGATATTTTTTCCTAGACATATAATGATTTGAAAACCTATGATACTTCAATTATTCAACATGTAATTTTCCTAAAATCTAATGCTAAACCAATCTAACAGAAACTAAGAAAAAATCATCCTAACATGGAACAACAAATTAAAAAAGAATTGAGCAAATTGTTACAAGACATAATCATTTTTCCCATTAGACACTCACAATGGGTTTCTAATATGGTTCCAGTTAGGAAGAAAATTGGAGACATTTGAATTTGTATCGATTTCATAAATTTGAATAAAGATTCTGAAAATGATAACTTCCCTCTTCCTCCTATGGAGCATATTACACAATCTGTGGAAGGCTTTGAGATGATGTCTTTCATAGATGGATTCTCATGTTATAACTAGGTCTTAGTGTCAAAAAATAATCAATTGAAAGCTACTTTTCGAAGCAAATGGGGCACTTACACGTACAAAAAAACTCCATTTGGATTAGTTAACGCTGGTGCCACATTGCAATGTGCCATGGAGATTTCCTTTAGAGGATTGATTAAAAAAATCAGTGGTAATATATCTTGATGATGTTACTTCATTTTCAAAAAAGAGATAAGATCATGTACATCATCTCAAACAAATTTTCAACCGTTGTAGAAAATATGACATTTCTCTTAACCCCAATAAAACTATCTTTGCATTAACTGAAGGGAATCTTTTAGGTTTCATCGTTTCTAAATTAGGAATTGTTATAGAACATGAAAGAATTAAAGCAATACCATAAATTCCCTTCCCACATAACAAGAAAACTATGCAATCTTTTCTAGGACATATTAATTTAGTTAGACGTTTTGTCCCAAGTTTTGCAGAGATAGTAAGACCTTTACAAAATATGATTAAGAAAGATTTTGTTTTCAAATGGAATAAAGATGAAAGAGAATTATTCAAATCAACAAAAGAAACAATTGTACAAGCCCCAACTTTGTCATCTCCTAATTTTAATAAATAATTTATTCTCTATAATTTTTCTTTTGATTTGTCTTGTGTTGTTGTTCTTACTCAAAATAATGATCAAGATATCAAAATACCAATTTCTTTCATGAGTATAGGTTTTCAAAGAACATAATTGAACTATTATGAAGTGGAAAAACAAGCCTATGTAGTTTTCAAAGAAGTCAAACATTTTAGGCCTTTCCTTTTAAAGTCACGTACTAAAGTGATTGTTCCATACCCCTCTGTTTGAAACCTACTTGTTCAAAAGGATCTTGGATACAAAAGGGAAAACTGGATGACTACTCTATAGGAGTATGACTTGGAAATTGAACCATCCAAATTCATTAGAGGTTTAGGTATTTGGAGGATAGAAACATAATCAATTGATTTAGAGTCAGAAAACAAAAATGAATCAACGTTAGCAATTCATGAATTTTATCTTACATATGATTCTACTAATTCATGGTATAACAATCTTGATTTGTTCTTTATGATTTTTCTCATCAACATTATGAATCTAAGAAAAAGAGAGTGTTACAATTGAAATATGCTCATTATCAATTGATCAATGAAGTGTTATTCAAACAAAATTGTGATTATGTTGTGCTGAGGTTCTTAGAAAAATTAGATGTTGATAAAGTGTTATTTGATTTATGTGATGGCCTTGCAGGTGGACATCTTAGTGGTGATACTACTGCTCATAAGATTCTACAAGAATGATACTATTGGCCAACTTTATTCAGGGATGCTCATGCATATTTTAGAAAGTCTAAAGTTTTCCAAAATTCAACTAGAAAAGAGAAAAAAACTCGCATTCCCATTGCATCCTGTGATGATTGATGGACCATTCGAACAATGGGGATTAGACATTATTGGAGAGATAACTCCAAATTATTCTCAGTTACATAAATACATTTTGACAACAACTAATTATTTTACAAGATGGACATAAGCCATTCCTTTAAAAATTGTTAATCATAATCAAGTGATATCCTTCATAAAAAAATTCATAATTACAAGGTTTGGTGTTCCTATTAATCTAGTTTTTGACAACTCTTCATGTTTTTATTCGATTAAATTAATTGATTTTTATTTAGAGAAAGGTATAGAAATTAAATATTTTGCCAATTATTATCTGCAAGGTAACGGTTTGGCAGAGTCTAGACCAATACAAACCTTCTCTGAATCATCAAGAAAATTGTTAATGAAAATCAGAGAAATTGACATAAATCTCTTACAACTGCTCTATGGGATTATAGGGTCACACCTAAAAGGTAATTCTCCTTACTTCCTTTTTTATGGAAATGAAACCATTTTACCAACTTATATAGCTTTACCTTCTATTCAATTAGCACAATCTGTTAGAGAGATCCTTGTCCGAAAATGCAGGAGCACATTGAGGAATTATTCAAATTGGAAGATGAAAGAAATAAATCCATACAAACATTCTTTGAACATCAAAAAATAATTAATAAATGGTTTGACAAGCATCGATTAGTAATAAAAATTTTGAAATCGGTGATTTAGTTCTTAAATGGGACAAAGCACAAGAAGAAAAAGGAAAGCACAAAACAATTCAAAGGCCTTGGCTTGGCCCGTTTCAAATAGCTAAAAACATTGACCTTTCAACACATATTCTTCAATCATTAGAGAGGGGGAAAGAAGCCCTCCCTATGAATGGCCAAATTCTCAAAAAATATTTTTCATGAAAATTCATAAAGCTGTAAATACGTTTATTCTTTGTTTTATATTTTCTTTTGTTAGTTTCCTTGAAATTAAAAAAAAAAAGGTTGTAACACTCAACCAATAAGTAATAGCATCTGGGCTGTACTTAAATTCGTGTCTACAACTAAAAGAATTACACTAAAGAATCTATACAGTTCTATGATTCATAAAGTAAAATTTCTATATTTGTGGTGGAACTCCTATGTTACCAATAATTCATATTTGTATCATTGGCTCATTTGCACTTTAGGTTTCTTACAAATTTATTCTTTTCAGCTCCATTCATCTCACATTTAAAATAT